>BQNB010077863.1:0-17453 GCA_026074375.1 Tanacetum coccineum
TTATAGGAACTTGAAAAGTCTTGACCTTTTCAAGTTAGACTAGCATTTTATAGCTCCTTGTATAAAAGATTAGCAAAATTAATCTATTTACAGTTAAGGAGAAAGCTAAGATATAAAACCGGTCGGGTCAAAATTTACTTTTCGTTCTCACCAACGGAAAACCTACATTTATGTCAAATAATTTTAAATATATATATATATATATATATATATATATATATATATATATATTTTGGATTTAAGTAAACTTAATATTAAGACTTAAAAATTTAAAATTTTTGTAGAAAAACGAGGTACGTGAGAACAACGGCAAAACTAGGCAAGATCATATCAAAGATATACTACCCCATACTAAAATTAAACATTGTCCTCAATGTTTCATAATCTAAGGCTTAAAACCCCATACTAGAACTTAAAAAGTCGAATGCATAACCCAAACATGAAGAAAGTATCACATAAATCTTTAGCCGTTTATCAAGTATGCTTAAAGAAAAATGTTAGTCGATAATAATCTTTAGGATATCAGATTTCTCCAAGCTAATGGCAAGCAAAGGCTAGGAAGCTCGAGTTGATCGGGACAAAACACCGAACACGAGAGTCTTCAGAAAATTTTGGGTTAATCCTGCAAACAATCACAAGTACAAACAACAACGAAGAATTGGAAGAATACAAGCCTCCTCACATCACAATAGAAATAAGAAAGAAGATAGAAGGATAAGCATGGGGTGCCTCCCACGAAAGTGCTTTATTTTTGGTAACCGAGTCACATAGCTTGACTTGATCTCCGAATTCATTCGTCCTTGGAGAAAGTGTGGAGATCCTGGACTACCTTGGGTGGTAAGTCCCCTCCGAAATAATGCTTCACACGATGACCATTCACTTTAAAGTTTGGACCATCAGGTTGAGATACGATGGTTCCGTAGGACAAACTATTGAGATTGTGAAAGTCCTGACAACGAGTTTTTAAGCTTTCCTGAGAATATCTTTAGACGAGAGTTGAATTGTAAAACTCGATCACCAACATTGAAAATGCGGTTTTTGATCTTTGAGTCGTGAAGCTTCTTCGTTCTCTCTTTATAAATCAAAGAATTCTTGTAAGCTTGATCATGAAGCTCATTAAGCTCATTAAGTTGAAGCTTCCGGTGATCACCCGCGGTTTTAAGATCAAAATTAGCATGTTTCAAAGCCCAATATGCTTTATGCTCTAACTCGATAGGTAAATGGCAAGACTTCCCGTATACTAACTTGTAAGGCATACAACCAATTGGTGTCTTAAAAGTGGTACGAAATGCCTACAAAGCGTCATCTAGTTTGTCGGACCACGAGGTAAGGTTTTCTCCAACCGTCCTTTCTAGAATACGTTTTAAACCTCGACTGGACACCTCCACTTGACCGCTCGTTTGAGGGTGATAAGCGTAGCTAGACGATGATTGACCCCATACTTAGACCATTACGTTACAAACTAATCGATTACAAAAGATGGTCCCCCCCCCCCCCACGATCGCTTATAATAGCCCCCTTCCTTAGCCCCTGTTCAAACGGCAAAAAGAGATTTTAAAAAGTTAACTACAACTCGAGCATCATTTGTGGGGAGCGCCTTTGCTTCAACCCATTTTGAAAGATAATCAACGGCAACGAGGATGTATTTATTCCATGTGAAGACGGAAATGGTCCCATAAAATCGATACCCCATACATCGAAGATTTCACAAAACTTAAAAGTCTTTTTGAGCATCACATCACGTTGTGAAATTTGCCTTGTTCTTGACACTTATTCACAGAATTGATCATCATAGGGCATCTCGATATATGGTTGGCCAAAGGAATCCGACATCAAATACTTTTTGAGCGGTGAGATTGGCACTATGATGGCCCCTGGTGGGTCCTTCATGACAAGCTCTGAGAATATCAATAGCTTCTTGCCCATGCACACATCGTCGAATGATTTGATCCACACAAATACGAAAAAGATAGGGATCGTCCCAGAAATAATGTTTAACGTCCTTAAAAACTTCTTTTGTTGAGTCATCATTCCTTTGATGATAAAATTCCCCGCATAGAAATTTACATAGTTCGCAAACCATGAGGTACTCTCAAAAGGGGAGGTGGGGGGGGGTGTCGGGGTGTGATGAACTCTCACAATTATCGCACCAAGAGTTTCTAAAGGAAAATGTTCATTTATGTCTTTGTTTTCTAACACATCCTTATGAGGATTCTTAAGTCTAGATAAATGATCCGCCACAAGGTTCTCACTTCCTTTTTTTATCATGGATGGTGATATCAATTTCTTGTAGGAGAAGAACCCACCGGAGCAACATCGGCTTAGCGTCTTGTTTGTTCATAAGGTACTTTAAAGTCGAGTGATCCGTATACACTACGCATTTAGATAACACAAGATATGGCCGAAACTTTTCAAAAGCATACACAACGGCAAGCATTTCTTTCTCCGTCGTAGTGTAATGAATTTAAGCTTTTATCATTGTCTTACTAGCATAATGTATAGGCTGAAAGTGCTTCGTCTTTCGTTGTCCTAAAACCACACCAATCGCGAAATCACTTGCATCACACATGAGTTCAAAAGGTAGGTTCCAATATGGGACAACTAAGATCGGGGCTTCGATAAGCTTTTTTTAAGGGTCTAAAAAGCATCAATACAATCCTTAGAAAACACAAACGGTGTTTCCTTCTCAAGAAGGTGAGTCCAACGGTCTAGCTATTTTGGAAAGTCTGCTAAACGTTCGGAAAAAACCTCATGACCTAGGAAACTCCTAACACCTTTACAGTATTCCGGTGAGGGAGCTTAGCGTAGCATCGACTTTAGCAACGATCAACCTTAATTCCCGACTTTTGAAAGTTTATAAGCCCTAACACAATTCCTTCTTCACACATAAAGTTGCATATCTCCATTAAGAAATAAATTCGTGTCTTCATCATGCTTTTTAGTAATCTTTCTAAATGGAGAGGCACGAATCAACTACCCCAAAAACCAAGAATCATCCATAAACTCTCCAAAGTCATTTCGATCATATCATGGAATAATGGCCATCATACACCGTTTTTATTTTTTTTTGGAATATCTATCCTGGAAGCATTACACAAGCTAAAGGGCATGCGACAGTACGCAAAAGTCCCATACGGGTATGTGAAAGTAGTTTTCTCATGGTGTTGGGGATCTATTGGTATTTAGAAATACTTTGAAAATCCATCTAGAAAACAATAAAAACTCATTTCTGCTAATCTTTTCTACATTTGATCACAATAAAATAGCAATGGAAAATGATCTATTTCAAGTCTCTTCATATAACTTCCTATAGTCGATAACAACTTCCATCCGAACTAAACGTGTCGGAATTAATTTATTCTCTTCATTCGCAACAACGGTTATTCCTCCTTTCTTGGGAACACAATGCACTGGACTAACCCATGGGCTGTCGGAGATCGAGCAAATCATATCCGGCATCAAGATGTTTTAAGGACCCCTTTTTTGATTACCTCGTGAATTTTTGGGTTAACCCATCTTTGACTTTGAACCGTGGGTTTGTAATCATCCTCCATCAAGATTTTGTGTGTACAAAAACGAGGGTCGATACCCTTAGTCTAATATGTGTGAAATACACATATCCGTTTATACCTAAAATAGCCCAATTAAACCCAAAACAGACTAAAAATGGCAAAAATATACTTGTTTTTGTGTTTTGTGTGTGCAGGTATGGATATATCAAAAATCACGAGAAAACAGTCAAAAAATGGGCAAGCACGGATACGAGAAACGGAAGAGCACAAGAGAAGCCAAAGATTCAAAGCCAAAGCCAAAAAAAGTCAAGTCTCAGTCAAAGAAAGTCAAACCCTGGTCAAACAAGTCAAACCCAATAAAATGCGCAAAAACCCAAGTACCATTTCTGTCCCTAAGATTCCAAAGTTACACAAATAGTCCTTGAATCTAATGGGGCCTTAAACCCTAAAAACCTTACCCGGATCTAAAATATTAGCCCTAAAGCCTAAAACCCGAGCCCAATACCCTTTTTATAAAACCACAAGGACCATTATTGCCATTTACAAGAGTTCTTTTACACAATACTTGGGTTAAACAACCACAGGGACTAAATTTGCCATTACCCCAAAGATTAAATCCGTTTTACCCATCAGTTATAAAATAGGCACAAAATTCTGTTTTACTATTCATCATCCCTTTCAATTCACCACACAGTCAAAAGCAAAGGGCTTTTCCAAATTAAAGGGCGCATTAGTAAATTCATGAGGTCTAATACAAGATGGCAGGGTCAAATTAGTCATCTCAAAGGCTCTAATTAGCTCACTCAAGCAAGAAGGCCACGTGGAAGAGGGAAAGCACAAGAAGAATGGAAATTTACATAGGAATTACTCTCAGAAGTAACACATGCTGTCACATCACGGATTGCCACGCTGGCAATCCGTGTGTGCACAAACTTGATCCAACGGCCAAAATTAAAGCTCCAATGATTGGGAAAATGTATGGCTATGATTAGAAGGGGCTTGGGCAGCAAGGCAAGGCCTAGAAGGTTCATTGAGAGGCTATAAAAAGCCCTCACCTCTCACACACACACATGATCATCATATTTTTCCTGTTTTAAAGTAGTAGTAGAACTAAGCTAGATTTTGTTAAATGTAATTTTCATTTTAAAAGTAATTGTAATTTCTTTTATTCAAGCTTTGTAATCTTTTTGAAAGTTAATGAAATCATCAGTTTAGTTTTAATCATAAGTTTTTACTCATAAGCTTTCATAAGCTCAAATGTTAAGCTACTGTTTTGATAAGCTAATTACAAGCTCTTATTAATCTCTAAGCTAATAATTGAGCTTAAGTTTGATCTTAATATACCTAAACCTTAAAAACAACTTAAAACTTTAACCACTTTGGACTTATAAGCTTTGGAAGAGAAGCCTATCATGGAAGGACTTCTATGAACTTTACTAGCTTATCCTTATGGATAAGCTAGAGCTGGTAGATAAGCTCCATTGAGCCTTTAAGCTTCTGTTTGGCTGAAGTAACTTGTAAGTCTTTCTTTTACTTTCTTTGTCTTTAATTTCTAGTTTAGAATTGCTTAAAAATTGCTTATTAGTATAGATCTGCTTATTTGCTTATTTTAGTAGCTATTTTGTTCTTATTTCTCTATAATTGTGCTTATTAGTTGAAATGCTTCATCTGTTTTTAGCTTAGACAGCTTAGATCTTAAATTTTCATTTACTTGTCTTAAAAACCATATAAAAAATCAAAAATATAGCTTAAGTAGTTAGCTTATTTGTTGTGGCTTATTGAAACTTAGATGCTTAATTAGGTTTTATTAGCTGTTTAAATATCTGAATTCTAAAAAGTGTTCAATAGTTTTCAAGTTCATTAGCTAAATAAATTCTGTCAAAAAGTTAAGGGTGTGTATTGGGTTATGTAATTAGACCATACAAAAGTCCAAAGACCATAGTGATTTCTCTTTGTAAGTTAAGGAATTCTTTTATTTGATTAGTTTTGGATAAATCTGCCATGTTAGTATTGAGCATATATGGATTTTGTGGCTATTGAATTCTGTCTCAATGCACCAGGGATTTGTACCTTTGATTTCACTTGTGAAAATTTTAACAATCCATCCAAGCTTTGTTCTTGCTTGATTATATTTAGAAACACTCAAAGAGTTGTCTAATGCAGGATTAGACCACCTTGGTCACCTGCAGTTTTTAGGTTACAAAACCTGTCATTGCACCAATCAGTATTACCAATAGTTTAATACTGCTGGACTTATGAATCTAATTGGTAGTTAAAATAAGTTTTAGTTATAAACTAATAGATTTCTATATTAGATAAAGGACAATTTAGGTAAGACTATTTTTAGAATTCCACTTATTTACTATAAGGTATTATTAGCTTTAAGTTCATTAAAAACTCAAAAAGACCAAAAACAGTAGTGTCTAGATTTTAGCTTGTTAGTTAGGAAATTTTAGCTTATAGTACTCGATTTTATGATTTGTTTTCATTGCTTATATGTAGGTAGCTTAGTTTTCAAAAGATTAGGTTATCTTATAACTTATTTAACTTTTTAGCTTATTAGATTTTTAAACCTTTTGAATTAGTGCCTGAGTTTGCTTATTTCTTCTTCAATTTCAGCTAGCTTAAAGAATTAGTGGTTAAGTGAGTTTGTTAGAATCAACTTCTAGACAACTTAAGCTTTTAGGAATAGCCTTTGCTTTCAAAATTAAGCTTATATTGAAGCTAGTGCAAGCTTTTAAGTGAAAATCAGCAAAAACAAACTCAAATCTCTTCTTTTTAATGTCAGCTTATTAATGAGCTGTTTCAGATCTAATTTGTCATTTTCAGACAAAAAGTGTAGTTTTAAAGCTGTTTAAAATCAAGTTTTTAATAAGTTTGGATATTTAGTTTTTGTTAAAAGTAAAAAATAAAAAAATTGCAAAATAGGGTTTTGCCAGACTTGAACCCACAACCTCCCTCTCACTACACCAACGTTTTAACACTTGTGCTACAATAGCTCATCCGTGAGCTATTGTACACTTTAATACTTTATCCTTTCTTTGGGCCTTAGACTAATAAGCAATTCGTAGCTTTTCCAGCTTATTTTAGGGCTTTTTTTTTTAATGTTTTTTTTTTTATTTGTGTTACCCCCGTTGATTAGCTTTTTGTAGTATAATTTTTGTCCTTAGTTTCTCGTTAGCATTTAGGATTTTTCTTGAATTTTTGAGAATTTTTCATTAAGTAGATTAATTTTTATCATTTTTCTTAAGTTTTGAAAAATCATAAAAATTAGAAATAATTTTCAGAAAAATACAAAAAATAGTTTTTAGCATTAGAATAAATACTTTTAGGTTTACATTCAGTAAAATCAATTTCACTTTTAGATTTTAATTTTAATTTTTGAGCTTTTAATTTTAAGTTTAAAAATAAGATTTTAATTTTAAAAATAGTTAAAAATAGTTTTTTGAGTTTTTATGTTATTATAGACTTTTCTAAGTTTAAAAAAATCATTTTTCTAATTTTTAGGACGTATATTTGATATTATTTTAGGTTTTATAATAGATTAATTAGTTTTTAATTCATAATAAATTCAAAAATAACCAAAAAATTATTTTTCTTTTTCTAAAAATTTTCTTTTGTCTTATTTTAGGTTTATAAATTTAGTTTGCATTTTAGGAGTTGATTTGGTCTTATTTGCTTTTTAGTCGCATTTTATTTGTTCCCGTTATTTGATTTAGGTGTTTAATTGTTTTTGTGTGCTTATTTTAATTGTTGCTTTATTTAGTAGTTATAGATAATCAAAAATATCTTTTCTCTCATTCAAATCATAATCCGAGCTAAAACGTGGTTTCAATTTCACAAGTCGTTGGGGAAACGACCCGGGTGATCATTCTTCCCGGTTAAATATACGTATTATATATTATATATATCTTTTAGAGTGAGCTTTTCTTAAGGGAGACTTTAGGAAAGTTCTTAATTGCTTTTTTGGTATTGTATTATATATTTTATTGTGTGTTTAAAATTACAATCAGTTTTTGGCGCCGTTGCTGGGGACTTATGTTAAAGATTCCTTCGTTTACGTTTGTTGAGTTTGGTTTGAGGATCCTTTCATCCTCGAAAGTTTCATTGTTGTTAAAAATTTCAAAAAATTCCAAAAAAATTAATTAAATATAAAAAGTAAAAAATATTTTCTTTTTCTTTTTAGTATAGTTATCATAAAATATATAAAAAAAATCAAAAATATAAAAAAAAAATTTCTTTAAAAAAAAAAGAAATAAAATACACAAAGTTGGTAAACGAACACCAACATATAATACCTTCAATTGAGGTATTATCATAAATAAGTTCCGGTGAACTTGAAAAGTTCCCAAATCGAACCAAAGATTTTAAAACTTGTCATTTGTGTCACTTACGAGGTACGGCTCATCTTAAAAAGCAATTTTTAAAGAGTTACCGTGAAGTAATTCGATTATTTGGTTTAAGTTGTCTTCCGTGTATCCGTTTAAAATAGATTGTTAAAAAAAAATCAAAAATTCAAAAATAAAAAATATTAGTGTAAGTTTTGTTTACTTTTTAATTTTTCTATTTTTAGTGCATGCGCACTCGTTCTCAAACTCGTAATCGAAATCGTCGACAACAACAATTAACATCAGTTATTGTTGAGGAACCCCAGTTTCCAATGGCCGACAATCGTACCATGGCTCAGATGCTACAAGCTCCCATCGAGGGATACGAAGATGCAATTGTTGTACCAACGATAAATGCAAATAATTTTGAGCTTAAACAAACTTTGATTAATCTTGTTCAAAGTAATCAATTTACGGGTAAACAAGACCCTCATAATCATCTTTGATTTTTCAACAAGGTTACTTCTACGTTTAGACATCCCGAAGTTCCAAATACAACGATTAAGCTTTTGCTTTTTCCTTTCTCTCTCGAAGGTGAAGCCCGGACTTGGCTAGATAAGGAACCACCTCGATCGATTCTAACGTGGGATGATCTTGTCTCGAAATTCATAAACCAATTATTTCCACCTTCGAAATGAAATCACCACTTTCTACCAAAAACCGAATGAAACTTTCAACGAAGCATGAGAACGTTTCAAAGGACTTCTTCATCAATGTCCTCACCATGGTTTCTCGGAATTACATCAACTTGATACGTTCTACAATTCTTTGAATACCAATGATCAAGATGCTCTAGATTCCGCCGCGGGTGGAAATTTTCTAGATAAGATGCTCGTGATGGTTAAAGCCATTAGTTGAGAGTAAATCCAAGGTTACGTTAATTCCAGAAGTAGTGCAATTGAACCAAGAGCGAGGTACGAATGCTCCTCTTTTCTACTTATACAACCTCTAATTCTTTTAATTCAACAAACTCGCCGCTTCTTCTTGAAGACAAAATGGATATTCGAATGAGCCAATAAGAAAATGATGATAGTGAAAAGAATTTTACGACTCCTGCTACCGACAAATCAGTCGAGAAGTTATTGTGCAAATGAGACCACCCGGTTTTAATCAACCAAATGTTCAAAACAACCAAGGAAACCAAAGCCGTTATCAAGGAAACAATTTCAATTCGAATCAAAATCGTGGAATCCTCCTAATTTGTTCAAAGGAATCCTCCTAATTTGGCAAATCAGATGAGACCACCCGGTTTTAATCAACCAAATGTTCAAAACAACCAAGGAAACCAAAGCCGTTATCAAGGAAACAATTTCAATTCGAATCAAAATCGTGGAAACAATTTCAATCAAAACCATCAAAATAATCAAGGTCAAGTTTTTCAACCACCAACAAATCAACCACCGGTTTACCAAGTTCCACCATATCAAGCTCCTACGCCTCAAATTCAAGGTGTTTCGAAAACGGATTTTGAAAACTACGTCAAGGCAAATGATGCGGTGTTGAAGAATGTTCAAAATCAAGGTTAAAATTTGTAGAATCAAATGGCTAATGTTACGAGTTTGTTGACAAGTCTTTGTGATAATTTCAAAATTTCTGCCTCTACTTCGAATTCAGGAACTCTTCCAAGTCAAACCGTAACTAACCCTCGTCAGCAAATTAATGCTATCACCACAAGGAGCGTGGTATGTGTTTAATTACACATACCACTTTCCATTAAAAACGGACTTAAAAGACTAAAAACGTACCAAAAATACATTGTATTTGGTCAACGGAAAAAGTGCAAAATCCAAATTTGGAAAATACCGCACATGTCCCACCTCCGGAGGAAGAAGATTCCATTTTCATTGAAATTCCAAAACCAAAAGCAAAGAAAACCGTTAATGTTGAAATTCAAGATCTTAATTCTCCAAGACCTAATCATTCTAACCATCCATATCCCTGAGAGGATTGTAAAGTTAGAGAAAATGATAAACCAAGTGGCACAACAAAGGCCATTTCCTTGAAATGATCAATACAACTCCATTTAGAGATTTGGATTGAAAGATGCTCTCGTCGAAAGCCGAATGTTGTCAACAAATATTAAGAACGCTGCTAAAGGAACAAAGAGGAAAAACTCGAAGAAAATCGCCATTATGACCGAAAATGCTGAATGTATCCGCTATCGCATCATGTAACAAAGTTCCCGAAAAACTCGAAGATCACCGGGAAAAATTTTCTTAACCCCAATGTGCGTTACAAGAGCTTGAAAGGACTAGTGCATTTCCAGATTCGAGCTAGCATTAATCCTTTTTAACCTTATTCTATCTACGCGAAACTTGGCTTGACGCTTTGACGTCCTAATCGAATAACACTCGAGTTGCCAATCGTTTCAATTACTCTCCCTATGGGCATAGCCATAGATGTTGTAGTTTTTTTTAGAAAGTGATGGTTTTACTTTTCTAGCGGGATTTGTAGTGGATAATTTTTGAACCCGACCCACAGAGTGCCTATTATTTTTAGGAAGACCATTCCTTCGCACTTGTGCGAAAGCTCTCATTATTTGTATGAAGAAACATTGGACTTTAACAGTAGGAAAGGAAGAACATTTGTTTATTATGCCGATAAATTCTGAAAAAAATAGCATTTTTTCACCAGTCATTTCTTGTCATCGATTTCTCAAAAGATGATCCGTTTAGTGGCAGTACCACTACTCATTCTGATGATCCTTCTCCTAGTTCTTCTCCGGTGAAGACTAGTGATAATCTTGAGGAGTTCATCGATTAACTCACGGTCTTTTAAAATATGATATTCAAGAATGGAAATTTTCAAGATCATTCAAATCCTCTTTTTGAATTTGATGACAATTTCAAATCTAGCACCATAAATCCTCTTTTTGATGAAATGGAAAAAGATGTCGAGATCAAAAATTCCAACATTTCTGATGAGCCATTTTACTCCAAACACAACCTTATGTTCCGATAATGATGAGTGTATTGCTCCAGAAGAACTATAATATGAGATCGATGCTTTTCTAGCTATGGAAGTTTCTTTTAATTTAATGTAGGAAGGTATATCGATTGGAGAAGGAGAACGTAACATTTCTGATAATCTGCTTAGTGATGATGCTTCCCATAATCTCGCTTCCGAAGTGATTTCCGATCATGAACCAGAACAAAATGAATCCCAATTACTTTTTTCTCCAAAGAAAGTGATCATCTTTCACCATGATTTCGCCGTGAACTTTTAACCCTTCCTTCATGGAATGATCGTAGAATTTGGGAAATCTTAGTCTTAATGACAGTGCTTATTGTGAGATTTCAATTTCCAGTCGCAAAAAATGTTCCAATAAGCTAATCAAAGTTCAGTTATCAATTCTCTTCCCTTAACTCCTATCGCCCGTTGAGGATAGTAAAGCCCCCTCAAGAAAGAGATCGATATTTTCCAAGTTCCAGATATTTAATTCACCAGGTGTTGAGAATGATTATTCCGAAGATGAAGTTAATGAATTACCTAACACATGACCATCAATAAATCCGTCATTCCTCGTCCTCCGCACCGTAACCACCTGATTTTTAAACTGTTTTTGAACCCGAAGCGGGTATTTTGATAACCAAAGTGTTTAAGGGTGTTTCTAAATCTCATGATTTTATGGCCGATATTTTACCCCCCCTTCCCACCCTTGTTTCAGATTTGAACTTCATTCTCTTTCTTTCTTCATTTATCTCCTTCGGAAGTGAAGACATCATTTTTGACCCCGACATCTTCACTTAGAGCCGGTGGCCTCTCATAGGGATGGAACTTTCATGTGCTTTAATGTTTGTCCAAACATTAATGAAAGCCCGATTGAGATTTTCTTCTCTTCCATTTGCTCTCATACAATTACAATTAAATCAAGGGATCGAGTCCTATTGCGACTCGGTGAACAAAAACAATCCGTCATCGTAGAGTTCAATCCCCATGCCTAATCCGTTTCAATTTCTTTCAATTTTCTAAATGTTTTTGTGAAGTGTTGAGGCTTTGTACTATTCTAGTTCTTTTTGTGTTTGTTGTTTGTTGTGATTTTTGCCGGATTGACCCAACAATTTCTGAAGACTCTCGTGTCCGGTATTGTATCCCGTTTCACTCGAGCTTTCTATACTTGTTGAAATTAGTTTGGGGAGATCCGATATCCTTTCCCCCCCATTATCTACTCAATGTTCTCTTTGCATAATTTCATAAACGCTTAGATTTACGATAGAGACCCACTTTAAACATTGAGGGACAACGTTTCATTTTAGAGTTTGGGAGGGAATCAATCGATTTGATTTTAGCCTGCGTTATTGTTTGTTTTCACGTACTCCTTTTCCCACAAAATAGCAAAAATATAAATTTTAAAGTTCTTATTTGTAGAAAAAAAATCAAAAAAAATAAAATAAATAAATAAATAAATAAAAATGAAAAAAATATTAGTAGTTGAAAGAAAAAAAAAAAAATAATGTTTAAAGACACGATTAGGTTTTCCGTTGGTAAGAAATAGAAATTAATTTATACCCCGATCGAAACGTGTAGAGTTCTAGCTTTTTCTCCTTAACAATTAATGATGAAAGTTTTAGTGCTAGATCTCATGTAGACTATAACCATGCTAGACTATGAATCGTTAGAAAATTTAAGACTTGTGCTGAATCTCAAGTAAGATTTAAAATATCCGAGTTGATTTTTATATAGGCTTAAGTATTGCGAATATCTTTTATTAGAGAATTTTCAATTGAAGAAAAAGAGAGTTAGAGTGTTGATTTACGAATTATGATTCTAAACAAAGTTAATTGGAAAACTTAAAAGCTTACAATAAAACATGTTGGATTGTCCTTCCCCAAGATTCTTAAAATGATTAATTATACGTGTTCTCATTAATTTTTACAAATTAGAGTTTTACTCTTAAAAAGTCTAACAACAATATTTTAAAAAAAAAAAAAAATTAAAAGAAAAAAAGCTATAAATCGATTATGAAGTCACATCATTTGTAAATAAGAATTTTAGTACAAGTTTATACTTTGGTTTTCTAAAACAAAATTTTCTATTTGCAAAAATATGTGTTTAATTAATAATTAAAAAAAAAATAATAATAATAAAATGTAGTTGGCGTGGAATTAAAAATGATCAAGATTAAAAATCCATATTGATAAAAAGTAATATACAAAACTCCATCGCAATAAAGTAACATGGGCAATTGTCGGTTCGCTCACCGAATGTGACATCAAAAGAAAGGATTTAGGAAGTATTTTTATGTTGGTATCATAATAAGTACACGAGCTCTTGTCGGAGGCGTGGCCGATGTGTCGTTGAAAGAAAAGTGATACCAATTCCTAGCCTAATAATGTAAATAGTAAATAAATAATGTTGCAGTAAAAAAAAAAATAAAAAAGTTTTCATTCCTAAAACAAGGTATTCTTTGAACTAACTTTGCAAACGTCTACAAGGCTTTTTCAATCGGTAAGTTATGCGTCCGATTAATATCCTCCAGATGGGGTTCAAAAAGCCTTAGCACTGTACCCTATTGACCGGGTGGGATGCTAGAAGATAAAGTCATTAATGGTGACAAGTTACACCAACGATGTCTTAAGCTAAAGGAGTTTTTTGCTTTGCTATTGATTTGTGTCTTACTATAGTGATTAACATATTACGCCCAAAAGCCCAGTGTTTAAAGCTGGTAGGAATTTCAACTATCTAAATATGTTGATTATAATGGTTTAAAATAATTTTGAACACTCACACTTAATAATGATTTATATGACGGGGAAGAGAAATTCACAAATTGAAATTATAAGTATCTTAGCAGTCTTAGCTCGAATTAACATATGATCTTATTTTTAAGCTTAATTATGGAAAAAGTAAAAAATCTGGGAATGATAAAGTTATCTTTTAGACACTTAAATGTGCTTTTTGTCTAATGAACGCTTAAAGTTACCAATGAGGAAAAGAAAACAATACATTATGTCACACAAATATGTTGTTAGTTAGTTAGTTAAATAATTAAGAAAAAAATCATAAAAAATAAAAAAAATCATTGAAAATGGATTCATTTGTTTTGATAACTTGGTGATGATTTCTTAGCTCTCGACAAGCAAAATCTTTGCTACTTTTTCAAAGGTTAAGTATGGGAAGTTTTCGAGGTATTTTAGTTATAAGGCAATTATTATTGCGAGGGGAACACACAATCTGTTTAGTTGTGTGAATTTTGATAATGTAAAATACACATATCCGTTAACACAAAAAATGACCTAAATGACCACAAATACACTAAAAATAGCAAAAATATACTTGTTTTTGTGTTTTGTGTGTGCAGGTACGGATATATCAAAAATCACAAGAAAACCATCAAAAACAGGAAAACACGGACACGAGAACGGAAGAGCGTGCAAGAGCCGGAAGCCAAAGTCAAAAAGTCAACCCTGGTCAAACCTCAGTCAACCATAAAAGGACAAAAACCCCCCAAAATATTCCATTTCAGTCCCTCAAGTTTCCAAATGTTACACAAATGGCCCCTAAAGCTTAAATGGGCCTTAACCTTAACAACCCTTACCCTGATACCAAATAAGCCCATTACCCTTAGCCCAATTCCCTTTTATAAAACCAGAAGGGCCATTCATGCCATTTTCCAAAGTCCTTTTTACACTACACTTTTATAAACCAACCACAAGGACCTAGTTTGCCAAATTCACAAAGCTCACACCCGTTTTTACCCTTTCAGTTATAAAAAGAAAAAAATGGCGGCCAAAACCATGTTAACAATTCATTGCGTATTCTTCCCGTTTTACCCCCAGACAAATCAAATGGTTTTGTTAATTGAGGGTCCCATTAAGACAATTCATGGGTTAATGTACGGTGGCCAAAGTGTTTGCACATACCTCAAACCTATTGGCTAAACCCACTAAGTAAGGATCATGGGCTTGAGAAGAAACACATAAGGAAGCTTAAAATTGCATTGGATTTACTCTCAGAGAAAGCACAAGGTGTCACAATCACGGATTGCCACGCTGGCAATCCGTGTGTGCACATATGTGATCCAACGGCCAAAACTAATGATCCAATCATTGAAGGAATTCAAGGGATGTGATTGAAAGGGGCGTGGGGAGTGCTCAGACCCCTAGAAGCTTCATCAGAGTGCTATAAATAGCACACTCACACACACACACATTGTATCTTCTTTTTTTTTAGTTTTTTCTAGTTAGCTTTTCAATTTTAGCTTAATTGTATTTTAGCTTATGCAAATTTTCTTTAAATGTAATTCAAGCTTTTTGTAATTCCTTTTCAAAAGTAATGTAATCTCCTTTAGTTATTAATGAATTCAAACTTTTTATAAGCTGTTTTACATTCATAAGCTCTCAGATATTCTCAAATGATTAAGCTATTGTTCCATAAGCTCATACTAGCTCATCTTAGTCTCTAAGCTAAGATTGAGTTTTAATAAGTAATAATCTACTTAAATCATAAAATCAGTTCAAATTACCTTTGCTATTGGATTAAATGCTTATGGAAGGGGAGTCAATTATGGAAGGACTCCCAAGGACCTTTACTGGCTTATCTAATGATAAGCCAGAGCTGTAGATAAGCTCTAAGAGCAACTTAGTCTTTGTTTAGCTAAGACAGTCTGTAAGTTCTCATTTCAATCTTTTGTCCTTTTCATTTTTAGCTTAATCATCACTTATTGCTTATATGCTTGCTTATTCTTCTTATTTGCTTATATAGCTTAGCTATTTAGTTGCTTATTATTGACTGTTAGTGCTTATTAGTCATTAGTTTATGGTTAATATTGATTAGAGTTAAGCTTTTCATAATCTGTCTTAAAATAATCATAAAAAACCAAAAAAAAATATCATTAGCATAGTATAGATCTTAGATTCCTGGCTTATTCAGTTGTTTAATCATGTTTGTTAAGCTTGTTTTAAGCTAAGTATTATCTGGTATCAAAGTTTTATAAGCTAGAATTTATTTTCAAGCTCTTTTTAATTCTGTCATCATTTTAAGGGGTGTTTGGGTTAACCTTGTTTGACCTCTAAAAGTCAAAGCAACTAGGTAAGTTTTCTTTGTCCAGTTTGATTTCCATATTAGATTAAGATATAAAGAGGTTTGAAAGTTTAGTTTTAGCTTAAAAACATGTTTAAGCTTAATTTCCTTGTCTCAGCACCAGGGTACTAATTTCCTTTTTCTTTGCTTGTAAAAGTTTGATCCAAGCCTTGGACAGCTTGGATTTGGTTTGCTAAGTGTTTTTGCACTCAATTTGAGTATGTTAAATGCAGTAGTAACCACAAGGTTACTTGCATTTTGGTCTTGCACTCTTGTCAAATGCACCAGCAGTAACTAAAGTAGTTACTACTGTTGTCATCTTTTTTGGTTCATTGTAGCTAGTATTTTAGGATTTAGGTTCTAAAATTCAAGTTAATTATAGATTAGACATAGCTTAAGTTAGATCAAGTCTTAGTTTTCATTACCAAGCTTATTTGCCTAGGTACATTTAGCTTAAAAAAGTCATTAATTAGCCAAAAAGCCAAAAACAGTAGTATTAGCTTAGTGATTTAGATTTTTGATTTCCTAGCTTATAGTATAGGTTTTTATGATTGAGTCTTATATTTTAAGTATCATTAGTCATGTTTTCAAAAGGGTAGCTTATGTCTGAGCTTATTGAGTTTATTAGCTCTTTAGAATTTTGAGTCATTTATGCATTTTCCTGAGTTTACTCTCTTGAGCATTAGATTTAAAGGATTTATTGTGTTCCTAGCTTATTTTGCTTTTCCTTTTTAGTTCAAATACTTCTTAAGCTGCTTAGAACTTCTTTTGTCTTTAAATTTGAGCTTAAATTAAAGCTTGTGCAAGCTTATATGTTCAAACAAGCATTTTTGAGCCCAAAAGCTTACTTTCTGTAAACAGCCATTCATAAGTTCTTTTTGAGCTCATCTTTGAGTTATAGCTTAAACTCCTTTTATTAAAAGTTCTTAGAAATGTTGGCTTTATAAGTTTTAGTTTTTGTTTTTCAAAAATTTTCAAAAAAAAAATAGCAAAAAGGGGTGTCTCCCAATCTCGAACCGACAACCTCTTGCACACAACACACACGACTTAACACTTTGCTTCAATAGCTCATCCATCATTTTTTCATTTTATTAAATACTTGTACACGTTTTCTTTTCTTTCTTTTATAATAAGCCGTAGCCTAATAAGCCATTTTCTCAGCTTATTTGATAAGCTGAGTTGTGTCTTTTATTTTTCTAGTAATCTTTGTTGCATCATAGACTTTTCCTGAAATTTTCACATTTTTCCATTAATTAGTTTATTTTTTAGGATTTTTCGAAAGTTTTAATTTTAGCAAATTCATAAAAATAGTTTTTAGTTTTATAAAAGGTACTTGTCGGTTTACATTCAGAAAAATCATTTCAACTCTTTTAAATTTCTATTTTCATTTTTGAGCTTTTATTTTTAATTTTTAAAATAGGATTTTAATTTCAAAAATAGTTAAAAATATTTTTCTAAGTTTTTATGTTATTTTAGACTTTTATAAGCTTAAAAATCATTTTTCTCAATTTTTAGAACTTAATTTGCTATT
>BQNB010077863.1:19656-30713 GCA_026074375.1 Tanacetum coccineum
AATCAGTTCATAAGAAAACAACCATGTATTACACCTGTTTTAGAAGTCATGTAGTAAGCAAGTAAAAGCTTTAGTAAAGATAGGCACGTAACACTTAAGTAGTAGAAATCAAACAGTTTACTTAGTAAAACGAGCATGTATTCTCACCCCAAAAACAGTTTATGAAAAACCATTAAAAGAGAAAATGTGGGGCTATGAACTCACCAAGAAGTAATGAAGCATCGAACGAGAAATTCAACAAGGAGAGAACGGCGACAAAGTCTCACCCGCGACCTATAATAATGGTGCGCGTATAAGAATATATTTATAAGAAAAATGCATAAAATGCATAAATATGTAAAATATATATATTTCGACATATATGAAATCTTATATCGTAGAATCCATGAGTGCGACAAACTTACTTATTTATACCCACTAAAATGATCCACCTTATGTTTAACTACATTTTAACCCATTCCGACTAATATGTAATTTTAATGAAAATTACCCATTTTGACCCATTATAAAGATTAAGACATCTAGATGCGAACGAAAGTGAAAGACTAACTTATTAGTTGTAATTTCAGCTTTAGTTAATATATTTTACGCCTAATCATTCTCCATAACGCTAATTGACCATTAAAAGAATTTCGCCAAGTTTGACTTTTTATTATAAATTTTTTAAAGTCTGACCCGTCCAAAAGGACCCGCTAAATTACGTTTTTACGACTCGGACTCTAAAGTAATTTGATGTAAAACGATGTTTCAGACAACTTTTTAGTTTTAGCCGAGACCCGAAACCCAACCTAAAATGACCAAAATACCCTTTTACGATTCAGCGGAAACTAGTATTTTTCTTAAATTAATATAGTATCTAATCATAAGCTTTTTGACACGTTAATACGTGTTTTTAGACATAGATATCCACGAGGAAAGGTAAAACGACATTTTTAACAACTTTATAGTTTTAGCCGAGACCCGAAACGACACTGAAAATGACAAAAATACCCTTTTCTCGAATCTGCAGCAAACTTATACTTTTAAAATAGTGCAAAATTTATTTTACCCATTTTCTAAACTTCCAACGGCCGTGAAAACTTCGTTTTTAAGAGTTATAAAACGATCCATATATCGAATCGAACCTACGGACATCCTCTACCATATTCATAATGACAAAATCAGTTTTGAAAATTTTCACCCAAACAAAATTGACACGCAAACTTTCTGCAGTAAAAGTGACACTTAAAAACTCCTCCAAACGCTATTTTTCGCACCCAACAAGCTTCAAAATACACCTAACTAACCTATCTTCGTCCACTAACATTTCCAATCAATAATCCAACCTCAAAACACAACATGCACTAAGATCCATGGATTCATAATATAGAATTACATACATGCATACATAAATAAAATAAATCAACATAAGAAGTAAACAAAAATACTTATAATCTCTAAGGAATGTAAGAAAATCAAAACACACAAACCATCTTTGGGTTTGATCCTTTGCCGAAACCCCAACACCCAATATCAAAACCTTAACTTGATTTTTCTGACCCAATATCTTGCATAAATACTTGTAATCAAACCCTTGTATCACCAATTGCACCAAAATCAAAGAAACATTTATAAATCAAAATCTAAAAAATCAAGAATCTTGTGAAAAATTATGCATGGTGGTTTAAAAGTCTTGTGGAATGATGAGGGTTAGTTTATGAATGATTTGGGATTGAATAAATGTGTTTAACAAGGTTTAAAGTGGTGATTTTGGGGGTGGTGTCGTCGAACAGTAAGAGAGGAGAGGGAGGACACCGAATTTTTTTGATACTGTGTGTGTTTGGATATGATATAAACATTATATATGGGCTTTTTATAAAATTAGAGGGGTGTTTTTTTGTTTTGTAGGAAGAAATAAAATATAAGGGTGATTTTGTTTTGGGGTTTAGTAGGAATAAATAAAAAGGGAAAGGGGTGTTTGGTTTTATGTATATTTTTAACAACTTACACTATAAAAACTTTGCATAACTAGTATTTATTTTAAGCCCAATGATTTATTAAAACCCAATTTGACTCGGTCTCGGCATAAACGCGAGAAAAGTCAAAAAAATACTAAAATATAAATAATTAGGCTTCCGGAGATAAAAACATGAAATTTCAAATTTCTTAGACGCTTAAATGGATAAATATTCAAAGCATGACTCGCGAATAATTAAAATCAACGATTTTCACCAAATCGGTTAAGAAGTAAAACACGAAAATTTATTCAAAGGTAAAAATAGGAATGGAGTCGAAATTTATTATTGACTGTAAAATACGAGACGTTACAGCCTTCCCACCTTAAGGGAGCGTCGTCTCGGTGCTCAATTCGCATTATCTCCATATGGTTTGCGACGGGCGGTACACAATCGGAAAATATCCATATATCATATTACGAGTCGAAAGAAGTTCAAATAGCCATTTGTACAAAGAAATGATGATAGCGATTAGAAGAGTAAAGACAATGAATGATTCTTACTGAGTCTCTATTACTTGTTAAAAGAGACACACGCCATGTTGGATACACATTTAGAAATAATCGAATGAACAAATTACGAACCGAAAGAAGTCTAAAGACTCATTTGTATGAAGGTAATAACGATAATTATTAGATGAACGAAGAAAATGAATTATTCGTACAAACGGATTACAAATCGAAAGAAAGTTGTTCGTACGAATGCCATACTCTTAAGCCCACTCATTTACAAATCGTTATTTACATCCAAAGGCGTCCCAATCCATGTAAATAAGACTTAGAAATTTATGGTTCGGCGATTTATAATTTTATTATTCAAATGAAGAGGCGTTCCCCCCAATTCCATTTTCAATAAGATAATTATAAAATATAGCCTACTTAAATCGTCAACACGAACTCGAGATTAAAACAATGTCTCGTGAGAAGAAGTGGGTTCTCTTTGTGACATGATTCTTAAATCCATAAGAAGTACGAGATAGGAATAATGTGTGTGTGTAGTACGGTTTAGTCAATCGCGTTCCAAAGGTAAGTGCCAAAAGACGGCACGATCCGAGGTGACAAGTTAAAGTCGTACTCCCATCAACTAGAAGACTTCAAAACGATGGATTACGAAACAACATATGTGATTCAAAAGTATAAGAAGAGTGTTCAAACTCGAAGTCGAATAATAAATTAACCAACGAAATCGACACTTGGCGGTGTGTTCAAATTTTTATGTAAAATAGTATCAGAAAAGTCATGAAAACATTGCAAAGACCATTGCTTCACTCGCAATGTCTTGAAAGAGTTCAGTATTTATATAATTAATCCTTTATATAAACATAATAATTCTAAAATAAGTATAAGCTTTCAGGAGGCATGAGCGCACGGATATCGGATAAACAGTGAGAGACTCTTAATTTTTTTTTCGAAAAACGATTATAGTCCAGGTTTTGAAAACGACATAGTTCTCTATAACCAGTGCTCTGATACCACTCTGTAACACCCCCAAAATCACAACGCAACGGAATACCACTTGGGGTGCTACTTCATAGCATAAAGTACTAGTCACAGAAAACGACTCTAAGTTAGACGTTTTGAAAAGTCAACCATTCGATAATTTTTATAAAATATCAGAGTTACAATAGTTCCGTTTGCAATGCAATAGAAAACATTTTTTTTAAATCGTTTGTCGAATGGTACTTGAATCATAAAGCCTTCAAAAATATTTGTATCCGCGTGACTCTAAAGTAATTTAATGTAAAACGACGTTTTAGGACAACTTTTTAGTTTTAGCTGAGACCCGAAACCCAACCAAAAATGACCAAAATACCCTTTTACGATTCTGCAGAAACTAGTATTTTTCTTAAAATAATATAGTATCTAATTCTAAGCTTTTTGACTCGTTAATACGTGTTTTTACATAGATATCCTCGCGAAAAGGTAAAACGACATTTTAAACAACTTTTTAGTTTTACCCGAGACCCAAAACTCGACAGAAAATGACAAAAATGCCCTTTTTCGATTCTGCAGCAACTTAAAAATTCAGCAAGTGCTGATTGGATTTTTATAATTTTTCAGAATTTCAAATGGCCGCAAAATGTTCGTTTTTAAGAGTTATGAAACGATCCATATATCGAGTCGAATCTACGGACAACCTCTACCATATTCTTAAGGCCAAAATCAGTTTTGAAAATTTTCACCAACCGAAATCGACACGCAAACTTTCTGCAGTAAAAGTGACACTTAAAAACTCCGTCAAATGATATTTTTCGCACCCTACAAGCTTCAAAATACACCTAGCTAACCTATCTCCGTCCACTAACATCTCCAATCAATAATCCAACCTCAAAACACAACATACACTAAGATCCATGGATTCATAATATAGAATAACATACATGCATACATAAATAAAATAAATCAACATAAGAAGTAAACAAAAATACTTACAATCTCTTAAGAATGCAATAAAATCAAAACACACAAACCCTCCTTGGGTTTGATCCTTTACCGAAACCCCAACCCCCAAAATCAAAAACTTAACTTGATTTTTATGACTCAATATCTTGCATAAATACTTGTAATCAAACCCTTGTATCACCAATTGCACCAAAATCAAAGAAACTCTTAAAAATCAAAATCTTGAAAATCATATTGCATGTTGATTTTTAGTGTAGGGATTGATAAGGGTTAATGTATTAGTGATGTATAAGTGATTGAAATTGGTTGGATGAATTTTGATAATGATTTGGTGTGTGTTTGTGTTGGCTCGTCGGTCACAGAGAGAAAAGAGGAGAAACAGGCAATTTTTATATACTGTGGTTTTTACTATGTGAGTTTCATAAAAAAGAGTACAACTCTTTATAAGGGAACAAGTGAATGTCTAGTTATTTTCCAAGATTACAACAAAAATATATGGTTTTGTGGAAAGAAATAAAATATAAGGGTGTGTTTGTTTTGGGGTTTAGTAGGAACAAATAAAAAGAGAAAGGGGTGTTTGGTTTTATGTATTTTTTAACAACTTACACTATAAAAACTTTGCATAACTAGTATTTATTTTAAGCCCAATGATTTAATAAAACCCGATTTGACTCGGTTTTGGCAAAAACGCGAGAAAAGTCGAAAATACTAAAATATAAATAATTAGGCTTCCGGAGATAAAACATGAAATTTCAAATTTCTTAGACGCTTAAACGAATAAATATTCAAAGCACGACTCGCGAATAATTAAAATCAACGATTTTCACCAAATCGGTTAACAATTAAAACACGAAATTTTTATGTGAACGTAAAAATAGAAACGGAGTCGAGATTTATTATTGACCGTAAAATACGACATGTTACAGGTTAAGCCTTAATTTAGTCGAATTAAAGGCTTAGTTTCAAGCTATGCCTTCACTTTATCAAAGACAAAGCGGCAGGTTATGCCTTCGGCTTTGCTAAAGGCTTAGCCGCAGGCTTTGTCTTATCCTAAGCCTTCTAATCACACTTTTCATACCAATAACATCAATAAAATCTCTATAAACGCTCAAACCTAAATTCTATAATCTATGATATAGAATATAAGTTTTTTCACTAACACATCATATTCCAACTCTTTACCGTAGACTAACCCTTCAGATTCGCCTTAGGCTTAGCCCACAGCTTCTCCAAAGGCTTAGTTGTGCTCTTACACTATGATTCCATTACTCAAACTAACTTCTAGTCACTCATTTCGTCTCTAAAATCACAATCTCGTCAATAAATCCTTTCTAAACAGTTAAAACCTAACTTCTAATCACACATTTCTACATTAAAATCTTAATAATATCACCATACTCTATCTATAAAATCTTAATTATCGCAATAACATCATCAAAATATCTATAAATAGTGATAACCTAAATTTATTTTTCTATTTTTTTTTTTTTATTATTATATTTTTTCTTTTTATTTATTTTATTTTTTATCTTAATAATTAAATTTTATTATAATTTTATTTTTTTTCTATTTTTTTTTTTATATCATTATTTTTTTATCATATATTTTTTTTTTTTTATTTTTTTTTAATTTTATTTTATTTATTTTCTTTAATTTATATTTTTTTCTATCAATTTTTATATTTTTATTTTATATTTTTATTTTATTTTATTTGTTTTTTTTATTTTTATTTTTATTATAAATTAACTTTTTTTTTTTTAATTTTAATATTATTTATTTTTTTATTTTTATATATTTTTATATTTTTTTTAATTTATATTTTTTTATTTTTTATTATTTTTATTTTTTTTTATTTTTTATATTTTTTATTTTATTTATTTTTTTTAATAATATCAACATACTCTATCTATAACTGAAAATCTTAATTATCGCAATAACATCATCAAAATATCTATAAATAGTAATAACCTAAATTATAATCACATTTTTCTTCATTAAAAACATAACAACTTCAACAAAAACTCATTTTACAGTTTAAATCTAACTATTATCACAATATATTCAACATAAACTCTATGAACACTACGCTTCATTATTTAAGCACAAATAACAGTAAAATATGTAGATATTGTGTTTTTTTATACCTGAATTGATGATTTTCATCTTGTTTTTTACTCGAAGCTTCACCGGTAGGCTTCTTCGTTACGTTCTGGTCCTCCACAATATCATTCGCGTCTTTATCTTTCATTTTTGATGTGATTTTTTGGTTAAAATTGATGTTTGATACAGTTATAAGTGAGTAAAAGAGAGGTTTTTCTTATCGGTGTAAATTTGTGAGTAGTGTGTGTCTTTAGTGTGTTTTTAGTGAGAAATTACGGTGAGAATTGAATCAGATGTGTCTCATTAATGATTTGGGGGTGTGGTAGTTTTCGGGTACTTTTAAAAAGGTTGAAAATCACCCACGATAATGACACACCAAAGATCTAGATCTTTTGATTTCATATAAGTTTTGAATCTATTTTTCCAATATATGAAACCGTTGCTTTCGAAAAGTGGTGATCTTTGTATAGATTGTCCTTCTAGATATTTATCAGAATCCATAGATTGGTTCTAAGTTTAAAATAAAATATATATTTTAAAAGGCTTGAGTGATCTTGCTCTTGATACCATATGTGGAAACTAGAAGGGGGTTGATTAGTTTACCATTTTAAATTTAATGTTTCAAAATATTAGATACGATTCTAAGTGAAGCCACTCAATCAAAACAACTATGTAATAGCTATACTAGAAACACTATGATTATAAACAATGATAAATGAGTGAGAGACGAAAGGTTCAAACCAATACAAAAGAATTTATAGTGGTTCGGCTACGAAGCTCCCCTTCGCCCTACTCTACTCCCAAAGTATCCAACTTAGGAGTTCAATGCACTATATCAACAAACTCCCTTCATGCGGAGAAAACCGTATAACGTCGCTTATATCAATTACCGACACTAAGCTAGATATCGAGTTCTTCTCATGATAGAACCGAACCTTCCACACAAGTACCCGTACTACCTTACACACTCTTGTATTTTTCAAGGACAAAATACTAACCTAATCATACTTGTATTTTCTAGCCAAAATACTAACCTACGCACCTTTGTATTTTCAGGTGACAAATACAAACCCGGTTGCACTAACTAATATGATTTAATGATATTGACTTGATCTACATAATGAATAGAATAAGTATGATGACAAATATATTAGATCAACTGATGCGGTGGTCGTAAAGACTTCACATGAAGCTTTATAATCCCTTAGGCAGAGTACCAAACCGTTGTAGTGTAGTAAGGCAAGACTCGGGTGTTGTTATCGTTCTCTAGGGGAATATGTTGGGAATGTTCGATCAAGATCTAACAAAGGTCTATGGGGTTGAGCGAATATTCTTTTTGTATTTTATTTTATAGAAAGCAGGTAAAATCATGGTTTAAGAGGTTTGGTTTGTTTTATCTAATTAAACTAAATTATAATCTAAACTACTTTGGTGATAACTTATAAGATAAACGAACGTATTTAATTAATCATGCACTACTCCTCAGATTGTTTCTCCTAATCATGTTGCTTTGTCACACTTGTGATGATCTGTGTAAGTATTTCCTAAGTCATGAACGAATTACACGAACCCGTCGTCTACGTAATATTCCATTAAGGCAACACACAAGTAAGGTAGTATGAAGACTATTACAAGGCCCCTAAGAGTACATTACATGAAACTGAAATATCTTAAGAGGGGTCAACCATATTAGGGGTAAGGTAGTATGAAGACTTTTACCGATGGTATCCTTTCTACACACTCGCGTTTCCCTAGACGTCTATGCCAATTTAATATCTTATGGCTAGTTTTCTAAAGCCTAACGCGCACATCCATCACAAGAAGCAACGTTAAAAGGATCTACAATCTAAGTTTCATGCAATCATAAGTAAATACTAATGGATCTAGCCTAGCATGTTAAAAGAAGATAAAGAACAACATTCAATCAAACAATACATAATCATATTGAAAGATTAAAAGGATAGATGAACTTTACTTGATTAACATATGGATTAAAGATTGTTACAATATAGTTTTGAGACCCTAAAGACGGCCTAAAAAGCTGCCAAACTCGAATATAAAAGTTAGGGTTCGTCTCTCAAAAGTTACACACTGCAAACCCTAAAATCGGTTTTGTATATATATGAAAAGCGGTGTGACGGCGTCTCGTTGTAATCCTGACACCGTCACCACGTCGATTATTCTAGAGCCTTTTTAAGTCGGCTACGTTCTGACGCCGTCGTCAAATCTCTAACGCCGTCATCTTGAAAGTCCTGACGTCGTCGCTTAGGATTCGTGACGCCGTCTTCACGCACTGTATGCACAATTCTTCAAGGGATTTGGTGTAGAGTCGTAGTCTTGTTTATTTTTTCTTCTCCAAATGAGTCCAAATCACGTTTATTTCCTCAAAAAGTCATCCAAGTGCTAAAAATATTAAAACAAGCTATTAAGCACATAATCTGGGCATATTTGCATGATTTAGAGGGTTAAATGACCCGAAAAAGTGTATAAAATGACACATCGTCATCAACTCATATCTTTGCGATACCTTGAGTTATTGCTTTGTGCTCAATAATGAATCAAAGATTTGATCATTTGAATGAGATTAAACATGTTGTAATGATCAAATGAAAGTAATTAAAAGTTGTTGTGTTTATGCAAAAAAATTCGTGGAGAAAAAAGATGATGTGTGTGAAAAATGAGCTCCTAGTTATAGGCAAGAAAAACCAGGGACGCTCTTCCACGGTGCGACAGTTTCCTTAGCGATAAGAAAACCGTCCTCTATTTATGAGAACCGTCCGTACAAACGACAGCTGGTTTTTGTCTTTTAGTACCAACTGAAAAATCTTGGTGTGATTTTTCTTTTAGAAGGCTGATTTCAAATTTTAAACTTTTTAAAATACTTTTGATTTATTTTAAATGGATTGTCTAGTGTCAAAAATAAATGTCTAGTTCTTTTATAGGAGAAAAATAGTTCTTTAATAAATAAATAAAACAAGCATGATTGTCTGTGCGTTGCTGCGGGGCGTTAATTTTTTTTTCTTTTTTAAAAAAATTAAAAGTTTTCTTTTGACTTAGCGTAGGGCGATTTTTGATTGCATAAGAGCTGGACCTTTTGCGCGTTGCGGCGGTGCTTGTTTTTGTACGATTTGATTACATAGCTCGTGCGTAGTCGTGGGGCATAATTTTTTGCGAATCTGTTTCGAATGAATATTGAGTGCAAATCTGTCCACGCGTTACGGCGTGCCTGACTTGTATGGAACACGGGTTATTTATTTCACTAACCTTTTTTTTAACAATTACGGAATATTAAACTTCAACATTTCCTATAAAATCGTACTTATGTCAAAAGTATTTCAATATTGGGTTCGTTTTGTTCGCAATGTGAACATCTTTTCGCGGGTATTTTTTTATCTGAATGAATCGATAGATATGTGTTATGTATTTGATAAATAAATTTATTATATAAAAAAAATCGTAAATAGTTAAAAGTTGAAGGTACGTTTTGGAAATTTTATTTTTTTCTTTTATTTATATTAAACTTCAACATTTTTTATAAAATCGTGCGTTTGTCGGAAGCATTGCAATATTGGGCTCGTTTTGTTCGCAATCCGAAGATCTTTCCGCGGGTATTTTTTGATTTGAATGAGTCGGTAGATATGTGGTATATATTTGATAAATAAAGTTTATTATATTAAAAAGTCGTAAATAGTTAAAAGTTGAGGGGCCGTTTTGTAAGTTTTTTTTTCTTTTATCTACTTTGGGCCGAAAGTTTTTTTTTTATCTTGGGCTGGGCTAACAATTTTCGCAGGCGTAAAACGACGTCGAAACGACGTCGTTTCTTTCCAAATATAGTATATGTATATAATGTTTAATAGTCATTGTTCATACGTTAAGTTATGTTGTGTTGAAATGTAGTTTTACAGATAAAAACTACATTTACGTAAACTTTGATGTAAAACGTATTTGTATTTTATTATTATCAAAACAAAGAAAGACTGTAAAATATAATAACGTTTTGAGACATTATTTGTAATAACAAATTTAAAAAAAAAAGTATAATAAAAGCTAATTTTTAAGCCATATTTATTTTTCCTCCTCCTTAACTGTTACCCAACATCCACGATTAAAAAAAAAGTAAAAAGAAAAGGAAAACGACTTGGTGCTAGCTGGTACCTACGGTGCGAAAAGGCTTGACGCGAAGGCCGGTATGATGTCCGACGCCGTGCGCTGGTGGCATGACTTGACGTCATGGCGCCACCTTACCAAATGCTCCCACAACAAGAACTAGCTTTTGTGCTTAATGAGATGGTCTTGAAAACTTTCTTTCCGTCTTTTAATATGAATCAATATCTTTCAATCCTTCTAAAGTTACTCACTCAACTCTGTTAAATCCACACTCCAATATTTTGATCCCCATTTTGTTTTCGCAAACATTGTTTTTAGCAGTTGAATTGAACACCAAATCTGACTAAAATATAATCACCAGCATATACAATATTAATTATCTTGTAAGATCCTAAAATTTAAACTTATCTACTACAAAATCACGAGCATATACAATACTTATCTTGTACACAAG
>BQNB010077864.1:3880-30713 GCA_026074375.1 Tanacetum coccineum
GAAATCATTGTTAAATACAAGTTAAGATGCTAACACTACTCATAAATGCAAATTGTGTACGCATAGCTACTTTTCGCTCCCTTATTCCTAAATCCTCTAAAGATTTTATATTTATTATTGGTGACGAATAATTATGTCCTTATTCATATAAAGTAAACCCAGTTTAGATCATAATTAGTTTGAAATCCTTTCCTAAAGAGACGATATAGTGAGAATAAGGTCCACATTAAGGTTCTAATTTCGCATGATTTAGGGGTTATCTTTTTTATTTCATCTGAAACAACTCAACTACGAGTCCAGAGACGGAGGCTTTATTTAGATAACCCCGGAGACGAAATTTGGCTTTATTATTATTAATATTATTGCTACATTTTAACCCCCGGGGTCCTTTAAACAACTGCCACATTGGTATGCGAGCCGACCATGGTCCAGGAGTCTTATTTCGACCAGGAGATCCTCGACCTTTTTGAAAACTGCCACATCAGAATTCGAGCCGACCATGGTCCAGTAAACTTTTATCAGTCTTGGATTTGTTATTATTATTATTACCTTCACCGATTAAACGATTGTCACATCGGTATGCGAGCCGACCATGATCCAATGGACTTATTTTGGCTTTGGTTTATTATATTATTATTATTATAATAGCCAAATTTCAAGTCTTGTGGTCTTTTAACTACATAGACAACGGTAGCGAGCAGTCAGGAATCGGTAGCTTATTTCCTCACAACACTAACAAAACCTCAATGTGTACCTTACTTTCACCAGAAGAAATCTATATGAAGGTATTTAAACTAAGTATCGCAAAAACCAAATTAACTTTATTTTTTTATCAATTATATAACATTTATTAAGCTGATGGGAGCAAAAAGCCACAATTAACCTCTATGAGCTCTAAAGAGATCCAACTACTCCACGCTTAGTATCTAACTTATATAAAACTCTATCATTTTTCGTTCTTTGCAAATTTAAAATCTTTAATAAAAAGATCCGCGAATGCTTTGTCTAATAAAATCAAACTTTGCATATTTAAAGTCTATTATGGAAACTTGCAAACTCTTGGCTCTTTCAAGCTAGAATTCGCATTTTTAAGCTTCTTGTATAAAAGACTATCAAAATCTTAAATTTATATAGGTTAAGAGGTAAGCTAGAGCACAACATGCTCGATTAAGTCAAAATTTATTCTTGGGAAGATAAAAATTAAATTTGTGTCAAAACACTTATTTTATTTTGAAAAAAATTTAAATTTTGGCCTAAAATCACATATTTTTGCTATTTTTGGTGGTAAAACAGGGTTACGTAAAGACAAAGCAAAAGCAAAGTAAGACGAAAACCGAATGATACCCCCCACAATACTTGAACTAAAAATTGTCCTCATGGGGAGACTGCCACCCGATACATAAAATCTATTGCATAATCATAATATAATAGGGTCTCTATGTTAAATTTAAAGCTTATTTTATTTTTTATGCTATTAGATTAACGTTAGTCAATAAGATCTAGGGATATCGGATCCTAATATAAGCATGTAAGGATGATGCTCCAAGTCGAACATATGGACATAACCAACGAGCAACGAGGATGAGAGTCTTCATAATACGGGCAATCCTGGACATAAATCCACAAGCAAGAAAACATGAGAAAGGAAGAGGCGGCTCCTCACGTCCCACACTTTATTAGAAAATAGAAAAGAAGATAGGAAAAACACGGCGTTGCTCTCGAGAAATACGTTTATTTTGTGTTCACCGGGTCAATGAGCTTGAATTGACCCCCGATTTTAGTGGTCCTATGGGAAAGTTTAGAGATCCGGGACAACCATCGTTGGTATGTCCCCTCCAAAATAGTGCTTAAGTCTATGATCATTCACCTTGAAGTTTGGTCTTTCGGTTGAGATAACTCGACGGTTCATAAGGGGAAAAACTTAAAATAACATGAACAGTTCCGGTCCAACGAGTTTAGAGCTTGCCTGAGAAAATCTTTTATCAAGAATTGCCTAGGAGCAGAACTCGATACAATTCATTGAACAGCGAATCTTAATCTGGATGTCATTATATCTTCTTCTGTCTTCTCTTTGTAGATAGATTAAGAGTTCTCTAGGCTGATCCCGGTGTTCATTTTAATTCATTCATTTGACTTTTGGTTATCACACGCGGACTTGAGATCAAAATTGCAATGCTTTAAGGCCCAATAGGCCTTGTGTTCAAGCTCGATAGGAAGATCACAAGCCTTTTCGTACACAAGCTTATAAGGAGTGCACCCGATAGGTGTTTTGAATGCGGTACGGAAGGCCCATAAGGCATCATCTAACTTATTGGACCATGAAGCATGATTTTCGCCTACGGTTCTTTCTAAGATACGTTTCAAACCACAATTTGAAACCTCCACTTGTCCACTAGTTTATGGGTGATACGCGGTAGAAAGATGATGGGTAACTCCATACTTAAGGCAATGACCTTTGAGTATTAGGGTAATTGTAAAAGTAGGTAAACAACGATCATAATTATTGCCATCTGTGGAGTTCCAAATCGGGCAAAAAGAGATTTCAAAATTTTTACGTCAACTCGGGCATCATTAGTTGGGAGCGCTTTTGCTTCAACCCATTTAGACAAGTAGTCAACGGCCACGAGAATGTACTTGTTCCCTCGAGAAGACGAGAATGGACCCATAAATGTTGAAGCCCCAAACCATCAAAGATCTCGATATCTTGATTCGCATTTAGGGTATTTCGTATTTTATGTAATTTTGCCCTTATCGTGGACATGAGGTAACATGACTTTACCAGGTCTTTGGGCATCGCGATAGATAATCGGCATCAGAAACCTGGAACAAAGGTCTTTATTAGCGTGTTGTTCGCACCATGATGTCCCCCGGTGGGTCTATTATGGCAAGCCGTGAGGATATCAACGGTATCTTGGCCATAAACACATCGTCTAATCACTTGATCCACACAAATCCAAAATAAGTAGGGGTCGTTCCAAAAATAATGCTTATACGTCCTTAAAGAATTTCTTCTTTTGTTGCGGACGACATCCCTTGTACTACAAAATCCCCGCATGGTAATTAGCAATGTCGGGAAAAAAAATGGGGTTGGTACTCGAATTCAACCTGAAAAGATATCATTCTGAGGGTCTCGAGAGGAAATGTTTCATTAATTTTCTTATTCTCAAGATCACTTTGATGAGGATTTTCTAATCTAGATAAGTGGCCAGCCACGAGATTCTCCGCTCCTTTTTTATCACGAATAACGACATCAAATTCTTAGAGTAGGAGAATCTACCGGAGCAATTCGGTTTAGTATCTTGCTTAGCAAGAAGATACTTAAGAGCCGAATGGTCCATATATACTATGGTTTTAGACAAGACTAAATAGGACCGGAATTTCTCGAAAGCATACACAATAGCTAATAATTCTTTCTCCGTAGTAGTGTAATGAGCTTGAGCGTTGGTCATAGTATTGCTAGCATAATGTATAGGCTAAAAGTGTTTGGTCTTATGTTGCACCTACCGCAAAATCTCTAGCATCACACATTATTTCAAATGGTAGGTCCCGATCGGGGGCAACTAAAATCGGAGCTTCAGTTAATTTTCTTTTAAGAGTTTACAATAACGCTTTAATAACATTCTTTCGAGAGATGAAAGGGTTATTTTTCTAGAAGTCTGGGTCATGGTCCGGGGCGATTTTAGAAAATATATTGAATAAATCAGCTATAGGAACCTGGCAGTGACCTAAAAAACTTGAACTCCTTGAAGAAAGGTGGGGTGACGGTTAGGCTTTGCTATAACATCAAGTTTTGCTCTATTACTTCAATTAACCTTCTTTTAGTGATCTTATTGGCCGGATAATGCTCCTCTTTAAACTGAAAGGCACTTCTCTAATTTAAAATAATTTTGTGTCTTCACACTTTGAAGCTTTTTTTTTCTTAAAATGGGATTACGGCATGTACAAGAAAGACACTCCTCGGAAGACGAGAAAATCATCCATGAAGACCTCCATTGTTTCCTCGTTCTTGTCGTAGAAATTGTCATCATGCCACCTTCTGGAACGTATGACCGGAGAACTTACATAAGCCGAAAAGGCATACGTCAGTAGGCAAAGTCCTATAAGGTCAAGGTAAAGGTGGTTCTTCTCTTGGTCTTAGGAGTCAATAGGAATTTGGAAAAAAATGTTCTGGAAAATTCCATCTTAGAAGCATAGTTATTAGTTCCCTGCTAACGTTCAAGCATTTGGTCATGAAAGAAAACGGGAAAAGATCATTTCACGAGTAAGCATCATCTAGTTTCGGTAATCAATACAAACACGCCATCCGGTAACTAGCCTTGTAGGAATCAACTCATTATCTTCATTCGTCACAACGGTCATACCTCCCTTTTTTGGCACACAATGAATGGGGCTCACCCACGGACTATCGGAGATAGGGTAAATCAATCCGGCATCAAGGAGTTTGATAACTTCCTTTTTGATACATTGTGAATTTTTGGGTTACCTTCTTTTGATGTTGGACCGCCGGGTTTAATGTAATCTCAATTAATATTTTTGTGAGTACAAAAATTGGAGAAATGGTACGATTCACCTCTTAATGGTGGAGATTTTCCAAGCGATGGCACGCTAAAACCTTTAGAAGGCGGGCCTTCTCAACATCTTTTAAGTCTTTAGCAATTATAATGGGTAATTTATTAGTATCTTCCATAAAAACCGCACAGTATTAAGATGTGACGGTAAATCCTTGAGATCAGCTTCTGGAGGCTCATCATTAGAGATTTAATCGTTTTAAGTTCCTCAAAATTAAGTTCTTTCGGAGGGAGAGGGGATGATGGGTCATCATTTAATAACTTCTCAAGTAGAAGAATGTCTCCCTCCGAATCAAAGTCGGCATCATCAATTCCCGGTGGAATTAAATTACTTGTAAGATAAGCTTCGATTTCTTCCAAAACGAAGTCACCTCCCTCAAAAGGAGTGAGAGAAGGGGAAAAGGTAGTAATGATAGGATCTAAAGACGGAGTGGGATTGCCATCTCTTGATCATCCGACAAAATCGAGCAACTCTTGAGCATACTCCTCACATGTAACGTCTATGACATCGATTCGATTAACCGATTCATCATCATATCCATAGAAGTATCTCAAAGTGTGCCCAACATTAAACGTTATGGCGTCATCATTAACTCGAAGAGTTAGCTCTTTACCGTGTACATCGATTAAAGCTCGTTCCGTCCTCAAGAAAGGCCTCTCGAGAATGAGGGGGAGACCGAGGGGCGACATCGTAATCATTTTAACTAAGTCAAGCCTGGAAAATGAAACTTTCACTACTTTTTACAAAAAATCTTCGGCAACACAACCAGATAAGCATCCGATCGGTTTGCAAGTTCGTGTGTTGGAGTCGGAGTAAGTTCTGGATGCGAAAAGCTTCTTCCATATGGAATAGAGGCATTAGGATTAACAATGTAGCGCCAGGATCGGCCAAGGCTAGCATCATCTAGCTCCAGAAATCACAAGGGGATAAAGAAACTTCGCGGTGTGGGTCTCTAGTTTTTCAGCAACTTTTTTAGGTAGCACCGACGAACAATTCTCATTTTAACGGGGTATTTGCCAATTTTAAATAATTTATCCTTATAGGAGACTCTTAAACGTAGACGGAACTTAGGCATTTGAAGAAGAGCATCCGCAATCTAAGGTCGAAATGTAATCTTTAAAGATTTGAAGGAACTTAAACATTTGATTATTAGCTTTTTCACGAAGCTTTTGGTCATTAAGCCTTTGAAGGAGTCACGATTAAAATATGAATCCGTGTGGTTTCTTGGTGACCAGTGAGTCAAAACCACATGATAGCCATTTTAGTGAGAGAGAGTAGTGAGATGGAAGATGAATTTGTTATTAGATGGAAAATGGATGAAGGATACAAAATGAAATCAAACACCAAATATATTGACTCAAATCCTCTATGGAAGCCATAGAGGGGTTTATTTAGCCATACGCCTCTAAAAATAATGTTGCTGATTTTTTTCTTAGTCCATTGCGTATGTGATAGGAATTACTATGGTTAAATTCTGTAATGTCGTCAAATAAAAGTCAAATTCCCAAAATCTTCACTCCCATGGGATACGATATACAGTATATTACTTAAATAATTTCCTATCAAGTACTATATGATTATGAACAAGAACTTCCAGTAAGGGGGGGTTCATATGGGCTTGATGAACGTTTCGTGATGTTTGGGACTTTAAGTCTGCACTCCAACTAGATTCATCTTTGTAGTACTTTTTTAGAAGAAATACTGTAATAAGGAACGAATAAGTAATCCCATACACTTCTGGTTAATGGAGAAGCTTCTAAAATTTGCTTCCCGCTAATTCCGTTGCACATATTCTTGATTTAGAAGCTTTAAAAGCTTCCCCCAAACTAGCAATGAATCAGCTTCCCCCTAATTCATGCCACATATTCTTTATTTAGAAGCTTTCAAAGCTTCCCCCCAAACTAGCAATCCTCTCTTGAGCAGTTTCAAAGCTTACTAACAAGCTTAGAATAATTAAGTGCACAACAAAAACTAGTAAGATACCACATCAAATGTTACTGCTCCTTTAAGAATAAGCTTAGTGATTGATCATTTTGGGTAAGCATTATTAGACTTTCAGCAAGTTCTTTCACGCTGAATAGTTTTCTATTCGCTCCCCCTGGAAAGTCAAATAATGCATACAAAAGTTCTCAAGATATCACTTCCCCTATGTGTCTGAAGAAATATTAAATTCTAGAACTTGTTTTTGTGATGCATCCCGAGACCGCATAGTAAGTATTAGGATTTGCTTGATAAGAGGCATTAGGATTAACCCATGTTTTAAACCTGTAATTGTTATGATGGTCACCTCGATCATATAACTATCCCACACCCTTGCCATGCACTCACCTTTAGTGCAGGATACCCTAGTACAACCCTCCGAGCCTATCCTTTTTCACGGTTCTCGTAATTTTCTGGTTAATCCGGACTATTAATGAAGAGCATTGACACCCTTAAACCAATCGTTACACCCAAAAAGCCTTAGCCTACCTTATATGTACTCACCTTTAGTACATTATTGTGTTTAACCCAAGTTAATTATTGAGTACACGGTTGCTAAGTCCTTATCCTTGTAAATACAGTTTTGGGACGATTGGGATTCATGGTAGTATTTATTTCGCGGAAGAATGGGGAAGAAAAGTTAAGTCAATATCCCCATATGTTTGTCAAATGATATCCATGATATTTTGATTCACCTCAACTCAGGTCAATAGTTAGATTGTAAATATCGAGCATGTAAAAGCTCAAGTGTAGGGGTACGTGTTATAAACCCCCATGTGATGTATTATGTTAAAAAATGAGAAAAGAAAAAGAAAGAGATTGATGTAGAGTTGTGTAGAGTTTGTATATCTTCGTCCGAGTCTTGGCTTAGCAACCAAACCAGCGTGTATTCGTAAAAATAATTAGCTAACTCTTCCACTCCAAATTCACCCAAAGTCACCACCCAAATGTATCACTTCCGTTTCCATTATATGTTATCTTACACCTATACCTCATAACCCTTTAAAAGACCTCTTAGATAGTAATGAATAATACTTGCACCCAGCGGTGGACGTTTGATCCTTTACCAAGCCTATGGTAATTTATATGCTATGACAGGTAATGAGTGTGATTTTTTGTTTCCCTCATATGTTATAATTCATTATACACCCGAGTGAAAGAGAGAATCCCAAACACTTATGTGAGGTGCTAGTATATATTTTCCGTGCTTTTAATTACGAGGTCTAGGAGGTTGTGTTGTAGAATATTTTTAAATAGTAGGTAAAATGACCTCTGATACTGTTATAGTCTAGATAGAAAAGCCCATTTGCTTAAGGACAAGAAAATCCCAAGTGTAGGGGTATTTGATGTGTAGGGGTATTTGATGAGGTGTCATTTTATACACTTTTCTAGGGTCGTTTAACCCTCAAAATCATGTGTTTATGCCCAAAATAGGTACTTAATCGTTCCTTTTCATGTATTTCTCATTTGGAAGACATTTGGATGAATTACACGTGACTTGGGATCATTTGGAGAAGAAACGAACGAGATTACAAACCAACACCAAGCCTCTTAAAGATTTGTGCTCACAGAGTCTAGAGACGGCGTCACAAGCCATACACGACGCCGTCACACCTCATCCAGTGACGGCGTCACATATTTCAAGATGGCGTCAGCCCGCACCGACTCAAACGCAGATCTAGAAGATTCATTTTACGACGGCGTCACGATTAAAACGCGACGCCGTCGCGTCGATTTTCTTATATATACAAACCTGAATTTAGGGTTTTGAGTGTGTAACTTTAGAATAAAAAGAGGGTACGAACCCTAGTTCGTTTAGCAGCTGTAGGAGACGATTTTAGGGCCTAAAAACCCTATTGTACCTCTTCCAATTCATGTTTTAATCAAGTAAGGTTTACTTAATCATTCAATATGTCTATGTGTTGTTTGATCTATTGTTCTTGCTTTATCTTTAACATGCTTGGCTAAACCTATTATTGTGTTTATTTATGATTGTATGAAACCTAGAATGTAGATCTTAGTGGAGTTGCCTCTTGTGATGGATGTGCACGTTAGGTCTTAGAAAACCAGCTTTTGTCTACATCAATGTTGATATGTCTAGGGAAACGTGATTGTGTAGAAAGGATACCATCGGGTAACAGTCTTCATACTACCTTGCATGTGCGTTGCTCTAGCGGCATACTAAGTAGACGGCGGGTTCGTGTAATTCGTTCATGCTTTAGGAAATAATTACATAGATTATCACAAGTGTGATAAGGCAACAACACTAGGAGAAGCAATCTATGGAGTAATACATGATTAAATATACACATTCTTTTATCTTATTGTTATCACCATTAGTTTAGATTATTATTTAGTTTAATAGCTAAAACCAAACCACTCTCCAATTATATGATTTACCTGCTTTCCATAAAATACAAAAATACAAAAATAATCTTCCCTCAACCTCTAGAATTCTATTAGACCGTGATCAAGCCTTCCCAACCTATTCCTTGAGTGAACGATAAACAACCCCGAGTCTTGCCCATACTACACTACAACGATTAGGTGAACTGCCTAGGGAGTTGTAAAACTTCTCGTGTAGAAGTCATACGACAACCGCACATCATGGACATAAAACACAAGCTATGAAACACGAGAAAGGAAAGAGGTGAGCCTCTTCACGTCACACTTATTAGAAAATATAAAAAGAAGATAGAAACACGGGTTGCCTCCTGAGAAGCGTTTGTTTTTGTGCAAGTCTCTAGCTTGACTCTCCCCGAATTCCTTTGTCCTTAGGGCAGAAACAGAAAAATGGAAAAATCACCATCGGACTTCTATAAGCCACCGGCTCTAAGGAATAGAAACTATAAGCGGAAATGCCAGGGTCAAAAATTGTGTCCTCACACCCGGAGGATAGAAGAGGAAGAGAATTCACAAGATAGGTAAAGAAAGGAAGAAAGATTTTGATAACAAATGTGAGGGAAAAATAATGGCTATCCTCAAAGGGTAACCTCACATATGTCAAAGAAATAATTTTCTCATGAATCCCGGGGTCGAAAACTTTGACCATACTCTTCAAATCTTCATTATCAGGTTCACCTTTTAAGCTTCTTGGGTCATGATCTAAAAATACCTCAGGAGGGAGATTAGGGATAGTGTCATTTATAATCAAACTCTCAAGATAGATTATATCTCCCTCCGAATCATGATAACCATCCTCAACATCCGTAGAAACATCAATATCTAGAAAAGCATCGATCTCATCAATATTGCCTCCTGGGTCAAAACACTCATCCTCATTAGCATTGGAAAGAGGTGTTACTAGCAAATCCGGCTCATCAAGTTTAGAAACATAGGAGTCCTCGCTCTCGATGTCCTCTAACACCTCATTAAAAAGAGGATTTACGTCACTAGAGATGTACTCGTCATCAAATTCAAAAAGAGGGTTCGAATAAATTTTAAAATTTTCCTTCGGAACATCCTCCTCAGGAAGTAACTCGTCATCACTAGAGGTAAAATCATCATTAGCATCGAAGAGAGGATTAGAGAAAGTCACGGAATTATCACAAAAAGGCAAATCACTCTCACTGTCATTATCGGATGTATCCTCGGACTCACATGGGATTGGGACAAAGTCCTTAACACTAGACTTTATGAATTCGTCTGATTCCTTTTTAGGAATAGTGCTAAGATTCTCATCCCCCATGATGAGAAAGTCCTCGGGCTCCTTAATCGGTAAGACGGGTGTGATTGCATTAGACGAAGGAATTTGAGAAGTAATTACATTCAAAGGAATAGTAATCTCCTCGTCATCATCGTCATCATCATCATCGTAAATAAAATTGAAACGTCGCGAAGGTTCTGGAGTATGAGTACTAAGATTAGCTGCCTGCTCTTGTTGATTTAACTTTTACAAACGGCTTGTAAAGCTTTATGAAGTTTCTCCTGAAGTAGCAATTCTCGGACACTCATTTCTTTAGGAGGTTGGTGATCGATGGATGTCTATGTAAGTTGGTCAAAACCAGAAGAGTTAGAATTATAGCAAAGATTAGGCTCATAGAAGTTCTGATTCCTTGGTTGACACTGAAAATTTGCACGAGGACCCCCACAGTTTTCACAACAAAGATATTGTTGAGGAAAACTCGGTGAATTTTGTGGATAATAATTATCACTAAAGTTTTGATTGTAGATTGGTTCCTACTCATAGACAAGCGGGAACCGTGGCGGACAATCAAAACCATAGTGAGGATCGTTCCCACATAACTCACACGAGTATGTCTGGGGCTGTGGAGGTGGGTAAGAAAAATCAGGTGTTTCATCATAAGAAATGGGATCAGGGTTACGGACAAACTTGTCTCCGAAACTCACACTAGTACAACGCCGACAATTTCCACCGTTAAACGGACCTCCACACCACGAGCAACCAAAATGGTTATATGAAGACATGTCGAAGAATTAAACGGATAAGAGGATAAAGGAGAATATTTATAGATTTTGAAAATAACACATAAAAAGAATTAATTAAATAACAATATGTAAAAAAGAAAAATAAGAAAAATATTTTTGGAACCGATAGTCAAAGGTGCACGGTAGCTATCTAGAAAACACACAAAGAAGCAGAGGAGCGGGTAAGCGCGAAGCGTTTTAAAAACCTTCTCCTTTCAGGTCGAAGTTCATAGGATCAACCCTCCTTAAACCTCTTATAGTTTGTTAATCTAAAGGTGAGCCCATTTAACAATTGACAATACGGTTTCTTTTGTGGTTTTTAATTTTTTTGGTATTTTAAATACTTTAGGAAAAGTATTATTGAAAAATAAATCCATAAAAATAAATCAAGAAAAATAAAATATTTTTGTATTTTATAGTTTTCTATAAAAGAAAATGAAAAAATAATAAAGAAATGTAAAATAAATATTCACAAAAATTGATAACTTCACGTGGAAGGGTCTTCAAGGCACTAATCTTCAAACCTCAACGTGATAATTGTAACACACTTCCCCGGCAACGGTGCCATTTTAATATTCGTTCTAATAGTATATATATATATATATATATATTAAAAGCATTTAAGCACTATATATATTATTTATCATTTATAAATAACATGTTTTTTTGGGAAAAGTTTTATAAAATATATTTTCAAAATTTTCTAAGTATATATTTTATACAAAATTTCGGCATGACCCGTTCGTGTTTACACGTTTTCCAAAGTCGTAGACTTTATTTAAAACCATTTTCAATTCACTTTTCATAATTACAAACTATACATCATCAAATCTCTTTTTATAATTTATCAAAAGACCATTCGGACCCTTATTGGGCTTTTAGGCCCAATAAGCCTAATATTATTATTTGTACCGTCCAACGTTCAAAATAAGTTAAACGTATAGCGTCTAAGTCGTACATTATCAAATAAGCTATTCATGAACTTATTCAATAAGCTACTTTACGCCTTGGTGTATTGTATTTATGTTGGGCCTTGGCCCGTTAAGTCCAAAAATGTAGTTTTATTTATCCATATAGTCCGATAAGCAAAACATTAAATAATAAACACGCGACTTAATAATAAGCTATTAAATAAGCTCACAATATGCCAAGAAATAATAAGCCGAACCACATAAGCTCAAAAATAAGCTCGTGGTGTTGGGTTTTGGTTATGGGACGCGGCTAAAAGCCCAATAAGCTATATTTGGGCTTATTTGTTAAGTCGAAATAAGTTTACCATTCGTCCCTTCAAAATAAGCTAGAAAATAAGCTAACAAAATATAAGCCGAAACAAAATAAGCTAAACAAACTTTTCTCCTTCCTTTTCTAGTAGTGCCGAACTATACATAAGCCCATTAAGCTCAAAAAAATCAAATAAGCTTTTCCAAAAGCTTACTACATAAGCCGAATATAAATAAGCTATAACATACCATTTTGATTACACGAAAATAACCATGATCACAAAACTATACTTTCCTTATATTTTCTTTTATTATTTTCGAACCAATAGCATAACCTTTTAAGGTTTTAACAAAATAAGTTGTACAACTAGCATGTATGCATCAAGATGATTATGAAAGTACAAGTTATTTAAAGATTAAGAGACTTACAAATAAGATATTTTTTTGAGAATAACCACTCTTGTGAAAGAGCGATAAGCTATCACTAATAAGATATATTCCCGGAAAGTATCGATTAGAAAATTACCCTTAGGAAAGGATAAAGATCAAATCGTTCCTGTGTCGTTTTCCCAACGAAGTGTGAATTGAAAATATTGTTTCTGTTCGTGATCGCGTGCTTGAATATTCAATATTTTAGAATTTGGATTCTAAATCTAATAACGCAAAGGGAAAGCACATAAAGGCACGCTAAACTAGAAATTAAGGCAACTTAAAAATCTAACGACATTTTAAAACCAAATTAAAACTAATCAAAAACTAAATTTAACCAACTAATTAACTAAAAATGACAAATTAAAACTCTAAAAACTCAAAATGCAAAATTCTAAACTAAAATGCATTAAACTATTTTAAAATGACAGAAAGTATTTTTTTGTATTTTTAAACTAATTAAAACTATTTTTTAAACTAAATAATACTAAATATTATATTAAAAATACTAAACTTAATCCTAAAAATTTGAGAAAAAATATAAAAATACTAGAGCTTATTCTAAGGGTTTATAAAGAAAAACATATGAAAAAGCTTCAACCAATAAGCTGCTAAAAATCAAATAAGCTTAATAAGCAAAAACTAAAAATGCATTTAAGAAATAAATGTAACAAAGACATAATGAAAAAGTCCTAAGGGCGCAATAGTTAAGGTCTGTGTGTTGTGTGGGGGAGGTCACAGGTTCGAATCCTGTGATCTACCTTTTTGTAAAAAACATTTTTTTACTTTACTTTTTGAAAAAGCTAAAGAATAAGGAAAAATAAGCTACTTTAATAAATGGACCTATTGTCAGAACTTAATAATAAGCTAGAAAAAGCACAAATGAAAGTGACAGATTGGCTTTTTAAGACTTTGATTTTAAGCAAAACTGTTTGGCTTTTTGGGACTTAATGAACAATAAGAGAAAACAAATAAGCTGAAACATACCCAAACCTAGACTCATAAAGCACTAGCAACTAGAATTAAGCTAACAAAATAAGCTGAAAAGCAACAAAATGCAATAAGACAGTTTACTCTAAAAGGAACTTAAAAGACTTTTCTACTTTTTAAGCTAAGAATTAAGGACTAATAAGCACTAGGTAAAAGTTAAAAAGTTAAAAACAAATAAAGTACTATACTCAAAGAACACAAATAAGCTGGATTTAAGCAATTAAGTTAAAGAGATGAGCTAGAAAAGAAGAATGAAAATGACAGTTTAGCTACTTTGTTTTTGGATTTTTATGTGTTGAATATGCTACTTGCAGCCTAGACTTTAAGACTTGAAAAAAACTCATTTGACAAACTATAAACTAAAAACAGATTGAGCTTATACTACAATAAGCTAAATGTAACAAAAATTAACCAAAGTTAAGCAAAGATGTGACCACAGATGATCTGCACATTTGGACCCTTAAAAACTACTACTACTAAACTGATTTTGATCAAAATCCCTCTAAAGGCTTTTGCTAAGTTACTTGACTCAAAACAGATTTGTAAAGATGCAATTAGAACCAAATTTAATCATAATAACCACAACTCAAGTACACATTTAAGAAATTCAACAAACTAGCAGTTTGAAAAACATATATGACTAGAAGACTTGAGTTTGTGATAAACAAACCTTTAAAACTTAAGAAAATTAAATTTAAGCTTAAGAAAACTAATCCTAAATCCTAATTAGAGCTTGCACAAACTGATTTAAACACTAAAATGGTTTGAACTTAACTTGAACATTTTAAATTCTCTTAATCCAAACACCCCTTTAAAAACTTAAAAATCCATTTTAAACAAAAACTGGCCTCATTAAGCTTCCAATTGCTAAAACAGATTTAGTTCTATGACATTTAAAGACTAAAAAGCAAAAATCTTTTAAAAATAAGGACTATATAGTAAGCTAGACTAATAAGCTATTTTGACTCTAAAATAGACAGATTTTATAAAACTCTAATCAAACTTATTCTAAGCTATAAACTAAACATATTAATCTAATATAAGACAGGATAAGTACAAATAAGCAGATAATAAGCAAAAATAAGCAGTTTAATAAGTTGTAAAGTAAATTGAGCTAGAAAATGAAATTAGAAACATAACTATTCATTTGCTTAAACAAAGACTAAAATACTCAAAGAGCTCATCTACAAGCTCCAGCTCATTTTCATGAGCTGGTAAAGTCCAATAAGCCCTTCCATATTGGCTTATCATCTAATTTTAAGCATTCCATAATAAGCATAGGTAAATGACTATTTAAGGTGATTTAAATAACAAAACTTAATCAGTTAAGCTATGAGAAAGCCAAACTGATTAAGGATTAGCTTGAAAGAGAATTGAGAGCTTATTGTTATCCAAACACGTTTTAAGCTAAATTAAGCATAAAAGCAAAAACTTAATTTAAAATAGAATTTAATGAAACTGATATTTCATTAATAAAAGAAGGATTACATGGTACTAAAAATGAAAATTACAATTAAGTAAAGATAATAAGCTGGAAAATATAAGCTAAATTACACTACTCCTAAACTACACTAAGCTAGATATCTCTCTACTGTGTGAATGCCCCTCTATTTATAGTGAGGAGAGGATGATTCTAGATCTTCAGGAGCATCCCAAGTATCAATCCTAGCCCTTGATTCCAAATCCAACCGTATGAACCCTTGGATTGCCTCCACGCATCAACAGCCAATGAAATGCTTTGGGATTGCCAGCGTAGCTTAAGTGGTGTCAGACGTGTCAGCTTTAGGCCTTCTAGAAGCTCATAAACGTGTGTTGTGGAGAGTGAGATTTACCCTTGGTTAATCATTGCAGGGTGAATGTGAGGGAAAAAGAGATAGATGAACAGTAAACTTGACCTGTGTTAATCAATTTGACTTGGTCTCAGGTTTAAGGGATTGGGCTTGGGTTTTTATTAATTTACTTAGGCCAGTTTAAATGGTTTTAGACTTTTTAATTTATAAAGGGCTTATTATTTAGGCTTAAGGATTTTATAATCAAATATTAATGGGCTGACTTGGCCCGTTAAAAGGGTTATGGGTTTTCCCATTAAAAATGAATACGCCTTCGGCTTCATTTTGTCACGCTCTTCCAATCTCGTGCTCGGTTTTGTCCGTTTTTGGATTCGTTTTTGTCCTTTAATGAATATCCATTACCTGCAAGACACAATTCACAATACAGACAAATACAATGTATTTTTCATGTATTTTTGGTCTTTTAAGCTCATTTTAATAAAGAAAATTGATATGTGATTAAACACATATCAAATACAATAAATATCAACCACGAACACAATATCTTCAAAGGTTTTTTATCAAGATTGGAAAATTATGAGTGTGTGTGTGTTTCTTGGGTGGTTCGAACAAGAGAGAGCAAAAGAGAAGAGAGAAAACTCAATATTCAGTATGTGTGTTTTATGAATGAGAAAATGGAAGTAACATGTATAAATAATACAAAGTTTCCTTCACACACTAAAAGTGTGTAGTGTGTGTGTGCGGATAGGAATGGGACAAAGAAAGAGAGGGGACCAAATGATCTCCCAATCATAATGCAACTAGGACAAAAATGATAGTTGTAATCTTGTTTTATTGTATTTGAATTTAAATGGCATCTTTGGTTACTTAGGGGTATTGGTTTAGATGCATGCATGCAAGAGGGAGGGACCAAAATGGTTTTTAATATTTTATGATGCTGCATAATTCAATTTCTAAGCCTTTCATGCATATGCTCTTAGTTTAAATAAATCACGATTCACGCAAGTAACGAAACGAATAACGGTATCACCGAAAATAATGAAATTTTAAATATTGCCCTAAAATATAAAAACGTGCCTATTGCCAAAATACTTCAACGTTTGGTAACCCGGTTTGCTCCCGGTAACGATTCTCAGATAATAACGGAACAACTTCCCGGTTAAACGAAAAAGTTAAACGAAACTTTTAAAAATTCAAATTACCGATCGGAAATGGCTAAATTATTAAACAAAAATTCACGGGGTGTCACATTCTTTCCCCGTTAAGAGAGCCTTGTCCTCAAGGCTTACGACGTAGCATCTGCCACAAGTGCAGAACTCGGGAAAAGATGTGGGTACTTCTTTAGCATTTGATCTTCACCCTCCCAGGTAAACTTAAGACCTCTCCTTGAGTTCCAATGCACTTTCACAATCGGAATATGGCTCTGCTACAGATGCTTGACCTCACGGTCCATGATCTTGACAGGTTCTTCGATGAAGTAGAGTTTGTTGTCGACTTGGATCTCATCCAACGGTATAGCAAGAGGTTCGTCGACTAAACATTTCTTCAAATTCAAGACTTAAAACATACTATGAACTCTACTCAACTGCTCTGGGAGTTTAAGTCGATAAGCAACAATTCCTACTTTGTCTATGATCTTAAAAGGTCCAATATAACGAGGGTTCAGCTTTCCCTGTTTGCCAAAACGTATCACCCCTTTCCATGGTGACACTTTCAGCATAACCTTATATCCTACTTGAAACTCAAGGGGTTTCCTTCTTATGTCTACATAACTCTTTTGACGATCACGGGCAGCTTGGATACGGCTCTTAATTTGAACTATTTTCTCAGTTGTCTCGTGAATAATATGTGGGCCAGTGAGCTGACTATCTCCAACTTCAGCCCAGCAGATAGGTGATCGACGCTTGCGTCCATACAATTCCTCAAATGGAGCAGCCTTAATGTTGGTATGGTAACTGTTGTTATATGAAAATTCTACCAACGGTAAGTGTCTATCCCAACCTTTTCTAAAGTCGAGTACACAGGCACGTAACATATACTCCAATGTTTGAATGGTTCTCTCACTCTGACCATCAGTCTCTGGATGGTAAGCTGTACTCATATCCAATCGAGTACCTAATGCCTTATTTAGAGATTTCCGAAAATGTGAAGTAAATTTCCCGTCACGATCAGAGATGATCAAAACTGGCACTCCATGCCTTGAGACTACTTCCTTCAAGTACTGTCTCATCAACTTCTCTAACATTTCATCTTCTCTCATTGGCAAGAAATAAGCAGATTTAGTGAGACGATCAACGATTACCCAAATCGTGTCTTGACCGGTTTCCGTCTTTGGCAATTTCATCACAAAATCCATCGTTATGTTCTCCCATTTCCATTATGGGATCTCTGGTTGAACCAACAAACCAGATGGTTTCTGATATTCTATCTTAACCTTGGTACACGTTAAACACTTGCTGACATAGGTGGCAATTTCTGCTTTCATGTTAGGCCACCAATACAACTTCTTCAAGTCTTGGTACATCTTATCTGATCCAGGATGGATGGAATACTTTGACTTATGCGACTCATGCATAATCAAGGCCCTCAAATCACTGTAGAGCGGAATCCAACTTCGGTTGTTCAAACACATCGTTCTGTCAGCACAGGTTCTAGCTTGTTAATCATGCCATGCAGATCTTTGTTGATGAAGTTCTCTTCTTTTCTGGCTTCTAATTGAGCACTCAGAATCTGCTTAGGAAGGTTCAAACTAATAGTCATAACTAAGGCCCGAACTCATAGCGACTTGCTTCTCTCCTTTCAACTTAGGGCATCAGCCACCACGTTCGCCTTTCCTGGGTGGTATCGAATCTCACAATCGTAGTCGCTCAATAACTCTAACCATCGCCGTTGTCTCATGTTTAGCTCTTTCTGATCGAGAATATGTTGCAAACTCTTATGATCAGTGAACACGACACACTTTGTACCATACAGATAGTGTCTCCACATCTTCAAGGAAAACACTACTACACCAAGCTCTTGGTCGTGTGTGGTATAGTTCTTCTCATGAACCTTAAGTTGGCGAGATGTGTAAGCTATGACCTTCTCCTTTTGCATCAAAACCGCGCCCAACCCTTTATGCGAAGCATCGCAGTATACCACAAAGTTCTCACTTCCCTCTGATAAGGCCAAAATTGGCGCACTACACAATTTTTGCTTCAACAACTGAAATGCAGCTTCTGCTCTCTCTCCCCAATCAAACTTCACGCTCTTTTGAGTCAACTTCGTCATAGGCCTAGCGATTTTAAGAAACCTTCGATAAATCATCGGTAGTAACCGGCCAAACCTAAAAATTGATGAATCTCGGTTGGTGTCTTGGGTGACGCCTAAAATTGACTCAACCTTAGTGGGATCAAAGTTAATGCCTTCACTATCAATCACGTGACCAAGAAATTGTACCTTCGACAGCCAAAAATCACACTTCAAAAACTTGGCGTATAATTCCCCTTCCTTAAGTAGCCTTAGAATTAACTTAAGGTGCCCTTCATGCTCCTTTCTGCTCTTGGAGTATATTAAAATATCATTGATGAATACGATCACGAATCTATCCAAATACGGTTTGCACACCCGATTCATCAAATCCATGAATATTGCTGGTGTGTTAGTCAAGCCAAACAGCATTACTTGGAACTCGTAGTGACCATAGCGAGTCCTAAATGCTGTCTTTGGAATGTCTTCCTCACGAACTCTGAGTTGGTGATAACCAGATCTCAGGTCGATCTTAGAGTAGACTCTTCACCCTTGAAGTTGATCAAACAAATCGTCGATTCTCAGAAGTGGGTATCGGTTCTTCACAATAAGCCAGTTTAGTTCACAGTAGTCGATACACATCCGAAAAGATCCATCTTTCTTTTTGACAAACAATACTGGAGCTCCCCGGGGTGAGAAATTAGGTCTTATAAATCCTTTGTCAGAAAGTTCTTGCAACTGAGTGGATAACTCTTGCAATTCGGCTGGCGCTAATCGGTACGGGGATCGTGCTACAGGTGCAGCACCAAGGACTAAGTCGATTTGGAATTCAACTTGTCGAGCAGGTGGTAATCCAGGCAAATCTTCTGGAAGGACCTTCAGAAATTCCCGTATGATCGGCACATCCTCAAGTCGCTTCTCTTCCGACTTGTCCTCATTCTTCTTGGACGTAACTTGTGCCAGATAAACTTGACATCCTTTCTGCATATACTTCTGGGTCTTTGTACACGATATGATATTCAGCTTCGACCTACTTCTGCCATCACAATTGTCGCATCGAATTATCAACACTTTATCTCCATAAGGTATACGGACGATCTTCTCGTCACAAACGATCAACGCGTGGTACTTCGCCAACCAATCCATACCGATGATGATGTCGAAACTACCAAGTTCTACGGGCATTAGATCTATGTCGAACGAATGACCTAATAATCCTAACGTGCAACCTCTAAGGACAACATTGGTTTCTGAAATTCTTCCATCAGCAAGTTCTACGGCATAACTAGTGTCTAAAGTGGATGGTGTAACATCAAGCAAGGCACTAAAGGTAGACGACACAAAACTCCTATCGGCATCCGAATCGAATAACATCGAAGTATAACAGTTATTGAGTAGGAACGTACCCGTGACAACGTTGGAATCGGGTTTGCTCCTCCTCCTCCAATAGCGTAAGCCTTTGTTGTAGCTTCATTACTTCCAGTCTTGTTTCCATTCTTGTTTCCACGGTTTTGATTTCTCAACTTAGGACAATCTTTCCTAAAATGTCATGGCCTTTCACACTCATAACAAACAATACCCGGCTGATTCCCATCTTGGGCTCTTTGAGTGTTTGGAGTAGCTATAGTCGTACAATCCCTAGTTATATGGCTGACTCTCTTACAGTTTCCACGTCTCACGGTACATGGCCCAGCATGGTGCAACTTACACTTATTGCAGTAGGGTAGAGATCCATCATACCCCTTTCTCTCATTGTTTACTGCCGTGTATGCCCTTGTTATGTTTTGGCCTCCAACATTTTGCCGCTTGAAAACTGGTTGCTGTCCACGATTGTCTCTCGAGTTGTTCTCCAACCTTATTTTGTTTTCTGCACTTCTAGTATATCCTTTCAGCTTTTGATCCATTAAGTTATTGGCAATGCGAATTGCATCTTGAAGCCTTGTGGGTTCAGCAGCGATTACATTCCCCTGAATATTGTCAGGTAGACCTCTAATGAATCTCTCCACTTTGTCCTCTTCATTTGGGACCATTCTCGTACACAACAACACTAACTCTTGAAATCTTCTGGTATAAGAAGTCAAATCATTTCCTTTCACAGCCAAGTTCCATAACTCGATCTCCATCTTTTGAACCTCGTCTCTTGGATAGTACACTTATGTCATTAACTTCATAAGCTATGCCCAACTCATGGCATAGGCGGCCTCAATCCCAATTGTTCTCTTATGGGAGTTTCACCAAGTCAATACACCGTTCAGTAGTGTGCACGAAGCATACTTCACTTGGTACTTCTCTGGACAGTTGCTAATGTGGAATACCGTTTCCATCTTCTCAACCCAACAACTCCCTTTGTTCCATTAAAGTTAAGTGGCTGGCACTTCAGGAAGTCTTGATATATGCATTCTTTAGCACATAAATCCTCTAAAGTTATAGCCATAGCCTCCTTCGTTCCCATTACCATTTCCATTTCCTCCATTTCCATTTCCTCCATTTACATTTCCTTTATTTCCATTTCCTCCATTTCCACTTAGTTCTTTCTGTTTACCCTCGTCTCTTATGAGGGGTTCAAGGTTTCTGGCAGTACCGCGAGCTTCCAACGCTCCTGCCAATCGGTGGTCGATTTGCTCGTTAACTCTTTCACGTGTCCTCGATGCTTCAGATCGTATGTTAGGCATTGTCTTACATCATCACAATACACAACACGATGAAATCTCATGATGATACGAGTTTGCTAATGGGGGTTCAAAAATAACAAGAATTATTACACGGAAATACAAAATCATAATAACTTCATGATAATGCCATGATTTAGTAATAATGCAATATGCAACAAGCAAAAAAATATCATTAGGTTAAAAATATATCGAACATAGAATAGTAACATTTGATTTCATATCATCAATACTAAATGTTACAACACTGTTCCAAAATATAGGATTTACAAATCCCTAACGATTAGCTATTGCTACGTACTACGGGTCAATACTAGGAAAATCAAGAAACATCTAAGAACGGTAGCCCAAGTGCCTCCCAGCACAAGCCTCGAGCCTAGCAATCCACATACGGTCGTAGAATCTGAAATGCCGAATCTGCCTCAACTCCCTCTGAACACGCAACTCCTTACGCTGAGATCGGGTAACTCTCTGACTCGCAACATCTATAATGTCTCTAAGTCTCCTATTATCCAGCTCCAGCTTACGAATCCTCACAAACATATCAGCACTCTGTTGTCCTGTCGCCACGATCATGTGTCCCTAATCCCTCTGGACACTCTTAATAACCTGAATACGATGAAACGGAATCTCCTCAGTATGATCATGAAACCTCTGAACTAAATCTCCCAATGTCTCATATGTAACCTTTACAGCTCCCTCCTAAGCAGGCTCAGGGATATCATCAGCTACCACTAGGTGAGTAACTCTATCAACTCTAACCTCAACCGGACCTCTCGCACTGGCCTCAATCTCCTCTCGATCAACAGCCTCAACTACAACTCTAGCATCAATCCCTCTATCTCTAAGAGCATCCGCATAAGCAACACACTTGTCAATCTCTGCCTGAATCTTGGGGTCAATATCAATCATATCGCTCCTCACAACATCAACATCCATCTATAAATCAGTCCCTATATGCTTAGATGACTCAGAACTCTCATCCTTAAAGTCAACTCTCAATCCAGCCTCTCTAGGTACATATGGCTCAAAACTATCCTTCGAACAACCCTCTAAATCCGTCACTGACTTGGGACTCCTAATCCTCTTAGGTGATGGTAAAAGATCAGCACGTGCAGAAGACAATGCTCCGGGTATAGGTGAAGATAACGATACAGATGCAACGGGGGATCTACTTCTCTTGCGAGAAGGACTCACAGAAGAAGAATCATGAGATGGTCTCTTAGAAATAGTAGCAGGTGAACGATGAACACTCGGTACTAATGAACATAATCGATGACTATATCTCGTACCCGATGATGATACTGGTAATGAATGATCAGAAGATGAATGACTAGATGCAAAATTAGATAGAGCATCTACAGGAGAATTCGATGAAGTCTCTGATGATGAACTCGATGATGAATCATCTGAAGAAAAATGATATGAAGAAGAGTAATCAACTGAATGTCTCACAGCAAGACGATGAGTAGGCAGTGGTCCAACCCGCTTCCTCGCGGTCATCATGTGTACCGGCCCATTAAGATGGTAGCGATACGGTCGACCATAGGGAATAGGCTGTCCCGATGAAAGAATCATAACTCGACGTCGAAGTGCACCAGATGTTGCAGGTGACCTCTGAGTAGAAAGGGTAGTCTCGGTGAATGGTGTATCATGGGTAAGTGATGGTGGTGTATCATGTATATCACTGTCTGAAGAGTCATCGGTCGATGAAAGAAATGGTAAAGTAGCTGGTAGTGGTGGTACATGATATGATGACGGATCCTCAAATGGATCAAACTCCGTATCAGATGCGGGTGAATAATTAGGTGATGCGGGTGTATAATCTGGTAATGGTGGTATAGTAGGTGAAATAATAGGTATCGGTGTGGTATCAATATGGGTAGTGGGTGAAGTCATAGAAAGTGTAGTGTCGGGAATAGTAGTAGGGATAGTACCGAACAAGATAACCCATCCAGTAGGTGTCCCCACACTATCCTCTGATGAATCCGAAGAAACTAAGATGACAAAAATAGCCATGACTTGCACAAGCAAAAGTTAATATAAATATCCTTTATACCAACCATGCATGATGCAGGGAAAAGAAATGAACAAATGGGTAAGTGAATGAATGAATGAATGAGTAGACCATCAAATGCAGTACTGCGAAAAGGGAATATAATTATAGTAACATTAGTTATATTTAGTATTTAATTACATAGTACATATCCATACTATGTATACGTAAGATAACGTAAGGCACATATAATCACGTAGGATCACATACTGGTTATAGTCTAGACCTAGTTTATACTACCTGGTTCTCTATAACCTTGGCTCTTGATACCAATCTGTCACACCCCCAAATAGGGTCCCATCCGATTTAGTATCCGGGGGCGCGACGTTCACTGGATATCTCAAGTACAAAGCATAAAGAACGACCTCTAAGGATACGTTTTAAAAATAAACACCTTTGTATAAATTCAAAATTATTATAAGTTTACATTGATCAAATTTAAAAGATTCAAAGGCTAAAATACGGAAGCTTAATTAAGTTCAACAACGGTATTTAAGATAATCATATATAAAATCTGGAAAACTGGTTCGGGCAATAGACTTCATATAGATCAAGCAACGACATCCATGCTAAGCACCTGAGAAAAACATGCTTAAAACGTCAACATAAAGTTGGTGAATTCATAGGTTTTGTTCAAATGTAATTAAATGTGGACCACAAGATTATCAAAACGTTTGCGACAGTTATAGGAGATACAACTTCACATAAAGAGGCATTTATGTTGCACTAAGCTCATGACACCAAATCTAATACTGAAAGATAGCATGTATAGTGCTATAAGGCTTGCCCTTCAGGTGTCTGACCTAAGACCACCTAACTACTTTCGACATGACATATATCCGTTAGTTCTTGAAACCGAAACTGTAAGTGCTTCTTACCCGGATAGGGATAATTAGTCCCAATAGATCTATTTATTCACTCGCGCTCACTTAACCAACAGGACTGTTACAGAAATTAACGGTTCATGATAATTCGGGAAATAGTGGTCTAAACGCTACTTAGACACGTAAACGAGAAATTTCTCACGTATAGTACTTGTGTCCAATTTTAAAAGCAAACAATGTTTCTCACCCCAAGTTATAAAACATTTATTCAAAACGAGTAAAGAATGGGGCTATGAACTCACCTTGATTGGTGAATTGAAGAAGATTAGTCTAGAATAAATCACACGATAACGAACGACGGTTCGTAAAGATAATCTATGAAATGAGGGTTTGGTTTAATGTCGGAGTAACAACGAATTACGGATAATGCATAAGTATATACTAGTGTACTTTTGTTAATATGTATACAAAAATTAACGCGTGTGATCGTATAGTAATTAAAATGTTTTCGTAAATAAAACGAATAATAATATGTATATTAATATTATATACATATAAATAACTATGTAAAATATATATATTATATACATATAAATAACTATGTAAAATATATATATATACTAAATATATATTTATATAAATATTATTTGGCATCATACTAAATTCCCGTATATCTAGTTTTATCATGTACGTTTTCTAATATTTACTAAGTAAAATAATTTATAAAAATTTCGTCATGACCCGTTCATATTTACACGTTTTTCCAAAGTCGTAGACTTTATTTAAAACCATTTTCAAATCACTTTCAATCCACTTTTCACAATTACAAACTATATGTCATCAATATTCGTTTTACAAATTTATCAAAAGACAAATTTGGGATCCCTTATTGGGATTTTAGGCCCAATAGCCAAATTTTATTATTCGTAAGTCCAACGTTCAAAAAAGTTAATGGAATCGCATCTAAGTCGTACACTATTAAATAAGCTATTTATGAACTTATTCAATAAGCTACATTGTAGCTTTACGCCTTGGTGTATTGTATTTATGTTGGGCCTCAGCCTGTTAAGTCCAAAAATATAGTTTTACTTATCTATATCTTTCGATAAGCAAAACATTAAATAATAAACACGCGACTTAATAATAAGCTATCAATAAGCTCACGATAAGCCAATCAATAATAAGCCGACCACATAAGCTCAAAAATAAGCTCATGTTGTTAGGCCTTGTATGTGGGACGCGGATATAAGCCCAATAAGCTATATTCGGGCTTATTTATTAAGCCGAATAAGTTTACTATTTGTCGTTTCAAAATAAGCTAGAAAATAAGCTAACAAAATATAAGTCGAAACAAAATAAGCTAAATAAATATTTATTTTTCTTTTCTATACTTGGACCGAACCAAATAATGAGCCCAATAAGCTCAAAATAATCAAATAAGCTTTCCAAAAGCTTTTTAATATAAGCCGAATATTATAAGCTATAACATACCATTTTTATTACACGAAAATAACCACGATCACAAAACTATGATTTCCTTATATTTCTTTTTATTATTTTTGAAATATATGCATAACTTTTAAGGTTTATGTAGTTTTAAAATCTTTGTTTTTACAAAATAAGTTGTACAACTAGCATGTATGCATCAAGATGATTATGAAAGTACAAGTTATTTAAAGATTAAGAGACTTACAAAAAGAAATGGTTTAGAAGGATGATTGATGACCCAAATGTTGTTTATAACTAACCCGGATACAATAAATATCAACCACGAACACAATATCTTCAAAGGTTTTTTATCAAGATTGGAAAATTATGAGTGTGTGTGTGTATTTCTTGGGTGGTTTGAACAAGAGAGAGCAAAAGAGAAGAGAGAAAACTCAATATTTAGTGTGTGTATTTTATGAATGAGAAAATGGAAGTAACATGTATAAATAATACAAAGTTTCCTTCACACACTAAAAGTGTGTTGTGTGTGTGTGCGTGGGAATGGGACAAAGAAAGAGAGGGGACCAAAATGATCTCCCAATCATAATGCAACTAGGACAAAAATGATAGTTGTAATCTTGTTTTATTGTATTTGAATTCAAATGGCATCTTTGGTTACTTAGTGGTGTTGGTCTGGACGCATGCATGCAAGACGGGGGGGACCAAAATGGTTTTTAATATTTTATGATGCTAGTGCTCTTGCATGATTTAATTTCTAAGCCTTCCATGCATATGCTTTTAGTTTAAATAAATCACGATTCACGCAAGTAACGAAACTAAAAACGGTATCACCGAAAATTATGAAATTTTAAATATTGCCCTAAAATATAAAAATGCGGCTATTGCCAAAATACTACAACGTTTGGTAACCCGGTTCGCTCCCGGTAACGATTCTCGGATAATAACGGAACAACTTCCCGGTTAAACGGAAAAGTTAAACGAAACTTTTAAAAATTCAAATTATCGATCGGAAACGGCTAAATTATTGAACGGAAATTCACGGGGTGTCACAGCGTGTATTCGTGTAAATAATTAGCTAACCTTTCCACTCCAAATTTATCACACCTCGACAATGGCGGAAACTCAGGAATGCAACATAATGATCAATCATAACACAAGATACAAAATAGAGAAATCTAATGCATTAATGAAAGTGTCATGA
>BQNB010077865.1:0-30713 GCA_026074375.1 Tanacetum coccineum
TAATTCAAAACGTGTAACCCTAATGCCAAAATGAGTTGACTCGTGATGCCACTGTTGGGATTTAACAAACTAGGTAACCAAGTTAGTTACGAGTACGCAGCGGAATGGATCTAGTTTTAGGACAAAGATTAACACATAATAAAATGGAAGTAAACTAACCTTTAAGCCTTAGATCCTGAAAACGAGTTAGCGATTAAATTATCGCCTCTACGGTTGCTCACACAAACACGTCAACCAAGTATGCCAAGTTGTCTAGCCTTGACTTCACGAACCAAACACCACATGTTGTACAATCGAACCAAACGCACCACTTTGGGCTTGAATCGAAAACCAAGTAAAACCGAATAGCCTTGAACCGAAAATTGTCAAACCCTAATTAGGGTTTTACTCTAATTCGGTTGAACCAAATACAAACAAACCGAAACCCTGGTTTGGGGTTTTGTAATCGCCGAGCAAGGAGAACCACCGAAATGAACACCACATGTGATCTTGAATCGCCAATAAAAGAGAAACAAGAAAACTGAAAAACCTTTGAGGGTTTTAGATCTAATTCGGTTGAGGGATGAACCGAAAATCCTAAAAGAGTTTTAGGGTTTTCGGTTAGGGTTTTGGGAAAAGAGGGGAGCACCAAAAATTATCTAGTGATTTAGGGATTTGATTGAATGAATAATGAGGTGTAGGGATTGTATTTATATAGGCACAAGCCCAAACCCTATTCTTGTACAACAAGAAAACATTGTTTCTTTTTCCCCCTCTTGCTCTATAACCGAACAAACACCCCCTTTCTAGAACCTAGGGAAAATCGGCCAAACTTGGCCTCCCTTGGGTTCGGGTTTTGTTCGGTTTAGTCTTTCGGTTTTTGTATTTAAACTATTCGTTAAACTAGTTAAACATTTAACATAAATTAACGACTATTTAAATTATATCGTGAAGTAAAACATACTCTCTGTATTCTAACGTATGTGCCCCCAATTGGCTCACGTATTTCTAATGTATTTAACGCGGATCCAACTAATATATTCTAATATATTTCTACTGTCTTGTGGTTGAGTGTTTGAACTTGGTCAGTGGATAAGGTTACTGCTTCATTGTTAGAGGTTATATTGGATACAGAGTAACATGCAAGGAAAAATGGACCCTATCTAGGTATACTTGAGTAATAGACCATATCTAGCATAAATATTCTAATGTAAAAGTTTATGAAGTCCGGTATCTGAACTAATTATTGCTCTAATGTAGCATTACATCAAACTTTTCCCCTCACAAAAGGAACATGGTTATTTTAGAAATCCTGTTATCTTCTATTGTCTATGTTATTGTGTACATCATTTTGCTTCTGACTCATTTATAAGTACGTTTTACATCTGAAGCAAAATTGTCGTATTGTTACCGAAGCAAAATGTACCCACTGGACCAGGGGTATTATAATACACCGTTCCATTTTTATTGTTCAAATTTTCTTTTTGGGATGTCCCAAATTAATTGTTCATTACTAAAAATAAATAAGGAAGTTTGATCAAGTTTACTATAATACTCATGTTTAAAATTATTATTACAAACTTTAAAGAAGACTTTAATTAATTAGCTAAGGGTAAAACTATCATTCTGTCAAAAAGTAAGAGAGAGAAAGCATTAATAAATGCACTTTTATTAAACTGTGTGTTTTTTGTAAGAGGACAATAATTTTAAGACGGATGGAGTATTAATTTAAAGCAAAATGTAAATATAAATTTATGTACAAAATGTATATGCACGTGGCCTCTAAATGCCCCTTGTCTGTATGTACACGTTACTACAAAATCTTCATGTACATCTAAAGCGCTTCCTAAAATACACACTCTTGTTCATTCAAGCATTGATTCATAAATTCATAACAATCACTTCTAAAAAACACAGTTGTGATATGGAAATTTGATTATGTATCTCAAAGTCTACATTATGAAATTCATTCAAGCGTTTAATCGAACACATTATGTACCTTGATTCTAATTACAAATAAAAAATGACTAATGTTTAAAAGTAACCATAGAAACCTATCATAAATAATCATTAAAACCATCAGATAAAGATAGAAGACCCAATAATCAACTAACCTAAACGCCCAATTAATCAAATAAAACAATCAAATTATTTTTATAAATCAAGATTCCACAAACCTGTTTCTTAATTGTTGATTTTAGGGTGTTTTCTTTTTGCAGATTTTTCTGATATGGTGGTTTTGTTGATTTTTAATTTTGACAGAATGGAGGTTTGGTCAGATTGTTTATGTTTTTTTTAAGTTTGATTTCACTTATTGTTTAGGGTTTTTCTGAATCATGATAAGAAAACTGTTTGAGTTGGGTGCGATTGTGTAGGTTTATTTTATTGATTTTTCGATCTTTGATTGTTTTACATTGATGTGTATGAACTTTGTGTTTTGATACTTTTCGTATCTTCAAGAGTTTGCCTCTTTTCATGTTGGCCAATCATTTCGTTAAACACACTTTTGGATAATAATTAATTTATGATCCTCATTGTAGAATATCTTAAAACACACAAGGTATGGATTCAATGAAGAATTTTAGAGAGAAAAATAGAAGTGGTTGGATGAACACTTAGAGAGAAAGTAAGAAAGAAAATGCAATGTTACTATGTGAAAGAAATGAACAACCAACATCCTTTTCATACCATGTAAAGGGTTTATATACTTCCTATCTAGGCCGGCCATGGGCTTTGTCCATGGGCTTTTCCTAAGCTAGCCTATTAAGATTCCAAATATTACTTAACGAGTTATCTAATGATATTAATAAAAGTGACCGATACTTTCGTATTCCTAACAATCTCCCCCTAAGGGAGGTCACTCTATTTTAAAAAAACCTAAGCCTATCATACTATGCTTTGTCTTTAGTCTTGTGCTCGCAGACTTGTTTTCTTTACTTCAACTTGTGAACATATTGTAGTGATCTTTGACTTTAGGCTTGAGCTTGTTCTAATAAGCTTGACTTGTATGTGAACTTGAGCTTCTTTGAGATCATCAACCAAGCATAATCTCTTATCATCATCATCTTGTGTTCTTGTCGCCGTCTTGTGCACTTGTAACATTTGGACCAACATGCTCATACTTATTCTTGAAAGATTGAATAAGATATCTTTCTTGAAAATCTTTAACTATAACACTTCGTCACTTTGAGAAGCCGTTCGGTGTCAGAGTGACGGAAAATTCTTTAAGATTCTTTGTCTTTAACACTTCGTCACTTCAAGAAAGACGTGCGGTATCAGAGTAGCGAAAGTCTTGAAACATGTACTTGCGCTTTCATGATGTCTTTATATATGTCGGTCGAGTATGAGCATGTGGTATTGGCTTCGACTTGTCATCGGGAAACTGCTACCATCGTCAGGAAATTTGCATAATTGGGTAAGTGATAAACAACATATATGGACGAAAGTGACTTTGTCATTTCGTCGAATATGGTTGTAACAACCACGGTTCCCCGTTGCTAAGTATAAATACTGCCTGTAATCAGGTAGAATTCCGAAGAATCTCCTTGACAGGGTTTCGTAGCTGCACTAGTCGTTCTCATTACCAGAGCGTCTTAAAGCAGACAACATGGTAAGAGTGAACCGGTAAGTTAATATCTTCCCGATTAAGCCGTCAATTCGTGTTCAGCTTTTCTATGTCCAGATACCCTTGTGAGGCTTCCCATGAACATAAGATTGAAAATTGATTTAGAAAATCAGTCGGTGTGTCAAGATGCAAACGGTTTTTATGACACACCAACAGTTTTAACTTTTTAAAATTAATTCGTCAATTCATAAGCTGGACCGAATCGATATCCAGTATCACAAGTTTGATCCGTATAGGATCTCACAAGTCACCTACCAAGAGCTTGTTTGATGTTGGCTCAAGCAGGATTTCCATCTTCACTGTGAATACTTAAGTATCACTCGGATGTTCTGGTAAAATCACAAAGATAATGCGTAGGACTCTTATTATATATTTCTTGTTTTTCACATTATGTGAATTAGCAAGCATAATTTTGACAAGTGTCCTAATGAGATTTATGGATGATCTCTTTTGGCTCTAGACTCAATAGTGCACTTTGGTTTTAGTGATCGGAGGCTGGAGCAGACTGCCACCTTTTCAATACCAACTAACACGGAGTGAGAAAGTTTATAGAAATGATTGTAATCTCTGTGAGAAATGAAACAGAAATATTTTGAGAGATTCTGAGTGGCTAGGGAGGGTTGTGCATTGCATCACTAGGTCTATGATGCTAGTCTTCAATGTCAGCAATCATCTTTGTGATTCTTGACAACAGATGTATTGACCCGGTTTCTGCCTAAGTGTAAGGAGGGCTTTTTTCTTTTCACCCTTTATCTTAACTTTTCTTTTTAATTCTCCAACCCCTTCAGCGCTTACCAAGACTTCATAACTAGTAACTTGTTGGGTTTGTTCCAGTACTAGCCCCATCTCAGTTGGCACTTTTCCCTTAATCTCACTTTACTCCTTTTTTTCATACCTAAGGACTTCTACACTATCTAGTGGGATATCTATGGGTAGATCCCTCCTGGTCTGGCTGGATCATGGGAATGGATACCTAAACTTAACCACCTTATAACTCTAATACAGTAATTTAAATGGTCGGTCTTTGGTACTTCTACATTTCAACCAACACGTAACCATTTGCTCCCCCTTCATATGTGCATCGTTTAATCGAAAGAGTTTAGCACATATATGGGAAAGCGTACACTAGAGATCATAAAAATCACATTATTAGCCATATATTTTAATTACATTTTCTCCCATTATCAAAAATGTCAAATCTTTTGATATTTTAGATATCAATTGATTCAAATATTCATGGTTTCGGGGAAACGATGTCTAATTATTAACAAGCCTTTTATTGGAACATATTAATGCTCCCCCTAAGGGAATTATATGGTGTTTGAGTATGTTAATTTGAAATTTTTTGAATTTACTAAGAAATTCTTAAAAATTCACACTCAAACACTATATAAGCGTACTTTTAAGCCGAACGAGTTTTCTAAGATTGGACCGAACGAGCAAAGTTAGATAAAGGACCGATCGAGTTTAAGTTAACTAGGACCGAACGAGCAAAGTTAGATAAAGGACCGATCGAGTTAAGTATAAATGAGCCGAACTAGTTAAAATTTAAAAAGAGCCGAACCAGTTTCACGTATAAGCTCTTTTTCGGTTTTCGGTTTTGTGTGACGTTAAACGACGGGACTTGAGATATATACCATCGTGTTCGTGACATCGTTTCGATCAACGTGATATATTTATTTTTTACCGACGATTACCGTATCACTCCGCGAGATCAATAACATAAAACGTCATATATCTTTTAATTTGAAATGAAGAAGATGATATGCATGGAGGGAAATTAGCTTTACAACGTGAATCGGTTTTGCACCGTTTGTCCTTGTAAGCTCATTAATCGTCAACAAAAGCTCACGTACTTCAAGTTTAACAACGATTTCACCAACATCAATTAATTTTTTATTCACGGTTTTTTCTTGATTTAGTAAAATCCCGTAAAAGTCGATTCTTTTTACGGTTTAAGTCATAGAATTGTAAAATCCCGTGAACGTTAATTGATAACAACAACACAACAAACATGATACATAACACTAAAAACGATCCGAATAAGATTCACTACAACGTCAAAACGGCTACAATGTACTACCTATTTATTATATATGAACCACCATTTTTAGGGAAATTTTTCGCTTTATTACATTACTTGCATTACCAATATCTCAATATGCAATGTAACTTGCATATCTAAAGTTAACGAGCTCACGCAACCTACCTATGGCAATCCTATCTTCATATATGTCAAGCAAACATCATAACATGTCAAGTCAATATCATAATATCATTTTTACAAAGTACATTACTCATATAATGTACCATTTGCAAAGTTATATCAAAACGGGCTTTAAACCGTTATCGTATACCTCTAAACCCTAATTTCATGAAAGATTAACATCTAAAGTGAATGCACAAGCTACTAAAGCATATGTACAAGTAATATAACATCTCATTTGAAATATAAACTCCCTCCAAGTCAAAGTACAAGTCTTTAAAAGTACAATATACAAGTCATTAAGCATGATCTCCAAAATAGCCGTTTTACCTCCGTTTTCATTCTAGTTTCTTCACCACCACTTTTGTACAAGCTACTACACTCAATATACAATATGTAAACCCTATTATCTAATCCCTAAGCTCTCATACATATTTTTACACTCAAAACCCTAATTCAAAACCCAGAAACCCTAACCCGAGCAAAATACTAAACCATGACCCGTTTCTTGATTTTTATCCATTGTAAACCCAAACCATTACTCAAATAAGTTGTAATAACTTAATTTACAACATTATCAATCATACTCTATCATCATTTCATCATTTTACTTCAAATGTATGCGAATTAAATCCAAGAAACCCTAATAGTGCCCTAATATGAACTTTTGACCCGTTTACTCATTTTTGCCCATTTTAAACCCGAACCACCTATCAAATCTTGTTAATAACCCTTAGTACAAACCTTGTGATCATTAATCCATGATTATAACATAAATGTACTCGAATTCCAAGCTAGAAAACTCAATTCGAGCCCTAAAGAGACCCGCGGCCATGTTTTTGCATTTCTACCCATTTTGACTAATCCTTTTGCAACCAAGCACCTCAATGACAAGCACCTCCATCCCTAAAGCAGCTTACAAGCAGCTCCAACAAATATCTTCACCATTCTTGGTCTTAAAATGAGCCACATCATCTCTTTTTCTCTCTTGTTTACCCGCGGCACCACAAGAACAAACCAACACCCTTAAGCTAGTTTCTATCCCTAGCAACTCATATGTAGCTTCTACACGCACACTCTAGCTCTCATACCTGTCCCAACCGATCTCTAAGTCTCCTTGGTCACCAAGACTCCATTCGACTATAAATAGGAGCATAAACTCTTCATTCTAACCACCCCCACATCTCCTCTATAACCCTTAATAGCAGCAATCCTTTGCTCAAAGAAGTTCCTAAGAGGTCCTAATAAGTCTCAAGAACAGAAGTGAAGCAAAATAAACCAAGAAAAGAAGCCCGGGAGTCGTTATTCTAGGCGTACGAAGCTAAAAGTCCCGATTTCAACCCGTTTTCAAGCTATAAGCTCAAACCCAGGTTCTATGATCTTCATACCTGCTCCTACACTCTTATAATGTTCATATGATCCTAAAATATACCTTGGTTAAAGATTATATAACGCAAATTCTACTCATTTTCCATTTTGATCCAAAACCATACACCCGAAACCCTAATTTTATGTTTTTCTTAAAACTAAATGTTATAATGGTTAAATATTGTTATAATCCATTTTAACATGCTTAACTAATATTAATATAACTACTTTATTAGTCTTGTGAAGAATTTATCGTAAAACCAACGCGTTCATTTTAAAACCCTAATTTGACCCGTTTTGCTTCCTAGCTTAACGAATTATTATTTTAAACTTTCATTATGTTAAATCTTCATATTTAGCTTATATTAAAAAGCTATAACCTATAAATTACTTTTCATATTGAAAAATATCATTATTATAGATTTTGGACTTGTTTTGTAAATCATTTCCATGCAAGGGGTATATACCGTAACTTTTGAAAACTTATAAGTACAAGAACTATTTTTGCCATATTTCTAAAGTTATAACTATAGGGGTCTATTATGTCACTTTTCAAAGTACAAGGTTTACTTTGTACATCTCTTAAACTAGAAGGACCAAACTCGTAAAAGGGAAAACTCTAAGGGTATGTTTTGCCATTTTTTATTCTTAAGGGTCTAAAATGTAACATTTTGAAAAAGTATAAAACAGTTTAAAACATTACAAAGACATAACCTTAATAACCTTGTCCGGCTAATTATTTCCATATCTTGAACAAAATGCTTAAAATCAGATTAAATCGTATCACAATACTAGGGACTTCATATTAAGAGTTTCATCTTGGTATTATGTTATGACAGGTTGTTTGGGTTTACGATTTATAGTCCCTACTCCTCAAACGTTTATATGAATGACCTCTGAATTGTGAATGCCCGAACGTGATACAAACTCCATAACAATTCAATCAAAGATGATATTCATTTAAATGTAAAAACAAATCAATCAAACCTAGACTTGCATATTACCCCAGGTTGCGTGTGACAAAAAAAAAAATAAAGCAAAGAAAAAAATAAAAAAAGAAGAAAAAAAAAAAAAATAAAAAAAAAAAACAAAAAAAAAAAGAAGAGAAATAAAAAAAAAACGAAGCCGTTACTTTCATTCCATCTACCATTTCTATCACTCAGATTTCTCTATACTAAAAGGTGAGTTACATAGCCATGCATTTCAATATTTTTTTTTTTTTTTATTTTCAAATGTTTTATAAACCCGCGAGGGGATACATGCTATAAACCATGAATGCAATTATTTTTGTATGGCTATCCTATTTAGTATTGCCTAATAACTATTTTGCCTTCAAGTCCCAATATCATAACCATTAATTTACTCTACGAGTGAGCGCGAATGCGTGAATAGCTCTTATTTTTGGTTAGAACTCCCCGTGGTGGTATCCAGTCCCATACCGATAACCAAATGGCCACAAGCCCCCCTCCACCAACATAAAACCAATAGAATAAATGCGAGAGTGTTTGCAATGGCACCCGTTTGGGCTTAACATATCAAATATATCCCAAGGCCTTCGGTTAATGAGCTAATGACCAAAAATATAGTTTTACAATAACGGGTGTATAACAACGTAACCCAATATCGAATTTGCATTCAAATTATTTAACTTAAACCTATGAATATCACTCAACCTTTGTGTTGACTTTTTAGCATGTTTTACTCAGGTAATTAAGCAACTTATGCACGGAGTTCGAGGACTTGAGATGGCAAACTGTTATCATCCTAACTTTTATGTTTTAGATTTTTGGGACGAACTTTTTTTGTAAAAACTCTGATGAAATAATGAATGATAACTAAATTTTCAAAAACGACTCTTTTTGATTCGTTTTCTATGATTATGACTATTGTACCTTGAAGTAATACCCCAGATTAGCTTCCGCTGCTATATGTAAAAATGGGGGGATATAACAATTTGTATCAGAGCCACGTTATAAAGAACAAGGTTTGAAACCTTAACTATAACACTTGTTTCTTTTTTCATCCCCAGAAAGTACTCCGTGCCGCTATATCTTCTGGGGAGGGGAAATGGATTAAAGAAACATAACTAAAATAAGCTTATGTTATTACCCCTGGGGTGTAAACATAGACGATGTCTTCTCCCGACAATCCTACTTCCAATATGATGGAACCTTTTCCTCCTACTTCCCAAACTATCCTTCCGGCAATCTCCGGATTATCTCTTTTGACTTCACCGAGAAAAACTTACTCTAGCTCTTCCAACTCATTTGGAATAGTCCCTCTAAATTTCACCAACACTTTTCATTAAAGCATGAATTATCCCAATGAAAGCTTTGCAGCCTTTTATACTGAAAAATCACTTAACCCGCCTCTAACTATCATGCCTCCATCTTCAATACCTAATCCTTAAGAATTTCTGTCACCCAAGAAACAAGGCCGATCATCTTCTTCTACCTCTTCCCTACCTCAAGCCTTTGAGATAGGTGAAAGCTCTCGAAAAACAAGTATAGAGCGTCATGAGGAACAAATCGAAGAAATTATGAATTACTTTTGGGAGAACTCTCCTCTGAATCCGTGTTTGTGCAAATAGAAGATAAAGTCAAAGGTCTCAGAAAAGGGCGAGTAATCATCCAACACATTTCGATACTTTGGAAGATGAACTTCACAAGCACGTGCCCAAATACCAAACTCAGAGAAACAAATGGGGATGTAACCATAAGACCTCACTAGCCCGCTTCAGGATGACTGAACTACGAGACATTGATCAACGACCATGCAGAATTCGTCACCAAGCAGATATAGAAAATCTCCAAGACTCCATCAACGAACTCAAGAACCGTATGGAATGATCATCCAACTACTAGCTTAGATTCCAGTATTAGCTTTTAACCTAGCCACGGGATGTGTGGTATAAATAAAAACACCTATGTCAAATCTTGACTATGTATAGACTAAGCAAGTTGTTCTTAATACACAGCAATCCCGTTTAACTACCGGCTGTTCTTAATACCGCTTTATCCATCTCATCATCATCATCATTCCATTTATCATCGTCCTCATAGCAATGCTTATTTTTGAACTTTAAGCATTTTAAAGAAAAATAAGCATTACTCTTTAAACAATCTTAGACTTGTGATATCATTCTTATTATGTTGGGTGTCTTTTTTGTTGATAAATGCCCTCCCAAAAGACACAACATCTAAAGCACCGACCATAACTCAAGCTACCATTAAGAAACTAGTTGCTGACAGTGTCACTGCGGGGGAGGGGGGCCCCCCCCTCCTTAGAAAAAAAAAGAACAAAGCTGCAACAATTGCAAATCAAGTAATCCAATATGGAACACCAGTCCTACTGGAACTCCTGTAGTAAAAACAGGAAACTATAAAGAGTTCATCACTGTCAACCTTTCTACATAAATGTACAGAAGAGAGCAGTTAGCCTTAATCGCTGTTTTTGAAACAAACCGAATCAGCATTCCTCGTGCAGATGTACTGAAAAAACAAAGTAACATTTGCTAGCAGGTACTCTAACTGACATGCCTTATCCTGGTGAATGTAATATCCCAGCCTATGAGTAGAGCAAGCCAATCGATCCACCTGACAGAGTTTCAAAAGCTTCTGACGAACCAAGTACTGTTCCTGCACTGAAGTCAGAAAAAGGGAAGAAGAACTTTACAATCTGACTGTAAAGAGAAATGATCTTAAACCTTATGTTAGAAGATTCCAAGAATTAACAATCCTATGCCCGAACATGGTGCCAAACATCGAGAAACTCTTGAAAGCTTTCATCGGGGGACTACCTCGAAGGCATTGAAGGAAATGTTACTACCTCCTAAACCTCAACTTAGGAGGTAAGTGTTAACCTAGCCAAATGCTAATAGGGCTCAAGTAACTAAACATACTCCAATGCAAGTATCAAGTGACAACAAACGAAAGTTTAACGACGGAAGAACTTTCAACACAACAACTCCCGCAGCAACAACAACTACCGTAACACCAACACCAACAATCGCTACAATAATCATCAACTACAACAAAACTGAAGCAAGAAGCTGATAGAGCTTTATGCCTGTTACTCTATCCTGAAACAATAGGTATGCCGGAGACCCTCCTATTAAGCAAGATGCAATCTCCATCACATCGGACCTTGTACTGGTAAATGTAATATTTGCAACAAGGTAGGCCATTTGACCAAGAACTGACCAGAAATAAAAGCCAACCCTGGAATAATCAACTATCAGTGACACTTGTATTCATGCCTGTAGAGAAAAAGGGCATTATACAAATCAATGCCGAAAAACCAACGATCAATTCCCAGGTGAAGACCTACATGTAAGATATCAGAATGTCATCAAGACCTCGAACTGGTTACGGGTACGTTTTCTTTCAAAATCAGCATTTAGCCAAAGTATTGTTTTGACTCTGGTGTTGATAAAAGTCTTTATATCCATATCTTCATGCCCTCTAAACAAAAATAGTCCATCTATTTATAATAGATACCTTTTATGATATCGAAATGGCTGACGGAAACTTAGTAAGCACAAACACCGTTATCAAAGGCTGCACTTTAACTTTGTTAAATCAACCTTTCAAAATCGATCTCATGCCAATTAAACTTGGTAGTTTCGACGTTGTCATTGGTATGGACTGGTTGTCCAAGTATCATCAAAATTCTCTTGTGACGAGAAAGTCGTCGACATTCCTACAAATGTGTGGAAACTCTAATCATCGAGGTGATCAAAAGTAAAACTCGACTAAATCTCAATATCCTGTATAAAAACTGAAAGTATATATCCCGAGGCTGACAAGTATTTCATATCCTAGTAATGAAAAACAAATCAACGAGAAAAGACTAGAGATCTCCCCGTATTCAAATATATTTTAGATGTTTTTTCCTGAAGATCTACTTGGTCCCCTCCTCCGTTCTGCCCAGTAGAGTTTCCAATCGCCTTTAATCCCCGGAGACACGCCTGTAGCCCTAACACCTTATAGATTGGCTCCTTTAGAAAGCAGTGATTAATCTAACCAGCTTCACAGAACTACAGAGATGAGTTCATCGACCAACGTACATTGCCTTGGGGACTCCTAACTTATTTGATAAAAAGAAACACGGGTTCTATTTAGAATGTGCAATCGATTGTACAGAAGAGTTAAATAAAACTTACCATAAAGAATCGATACCCATTAACACCAGGATCTGATGACTTATCGATCAACATCAAGGTTCAAGCGTTTATTACTCAAAAATCGACTTAAGATCAGTCTATCATCAACTGAGAGTAAGGAACGAAGATATTCCTAAGACTGCTTTCAAAACAAGATACGGACATTATGAAATTATCAGGTCAGCATTTGGTTTAACAAATGCACTTGTTGTGTTCATGGACTCATGAACCGAGTGTGCAATATTTGGATAAATTCGTAAATATATTTATCGATGATATTCTTATCTACTCACGAAACAAAGAAGAACACGCAAAGCATCTGAATAATAGTCCCTTGACTACTCCGGAAAAGGGAAAATTGAGTAATGCCGAAGTTCTCTAAAATGGAGAATTTCTAGATTCGATATCGTGTAATTATATTGGACAGTCTCCATTGATAGTCAAGGACTTCATGTTGACCCTGCCAAGATTTAAGCTGTTAAGAATTGGACATCTCCCACTACACCCACAGAAGTGCGTCAATTCTTAGGACTCACCGACTATTACCGAAGATTTATCGAAGATTTTTCAAAAATTGCAAAGCCTTTGACTAAATTAACCCAGAAAAACAAGAATTATATCTGGGGCGAAGAACAAGAATCAGCTTTCCAACTCCATTAAAACAAAAACTTTGTGAAGCACCAATCTTAGCATTACCAGAAGGAAACGATGACTTTGTCGTTTACATGTATGCCTTCTCTTCAAGGTCAAGGAACTGTATTAATGCAAGAGAAAAGTCATTGCATATGCATCTCGACAACTCAAACCTCACGAAGAAAACTATACCCACTCATGATCTTAATTAGGAAGCAGTGGTATTGGCTCTTATAAATCAGGAGAACACTATCTATAACGGTTTAAAGTGTACATTTTCACTTGATCATAAAAGCTTCAACGCATCTTTTGTCAAAAAGAATGAATATAGCAACGCCGATGGTTAGAATTTTTTTTTTACAAAAAATTTTTTTTTACTCGCAATTAGATTGTGAGATTTGCTATCATCCTGGAAAGCAGAATGTTGTGGCAGATGCTTAACCGAAGGAAACAATCAAACCAATCCGAGTCAGAGCATTGATCCTAACCGTACATCAAAATTACCATCCTCAAATTCGCGAAGCTCAAAATGAACCTCAAAGAAGAAAATGTCAAAAACTAAAAACCTATGAGAATGGATAAGCATTTGAAATTTGTCCTACGAACTCGTTGTAAATCAAAAATCAAAGTTGGTTACCACATTTGGCGGTATTAAGAGATTTGCCATTGGCATGAGTCTCATAAATCAAAATATTCAAATTCACACCATTGTTGATAAATGTACCACGATCAAAAGATACCTAATTGGTCCTAACATAAGCAATCATCGCAGAATCATTGGCAAATGTTTGCATGTTCTACAGTTAAAGCAGAATGTCAAAAGCCAACAGGGGTTTTACTGGTACAGACCAGGAAATTTCTATGTGGAAATGAGAAAGGAATAACAATGGATTTCGTTACAAGCTACCCAAACTCCCCAAACGGACATGACACATCTGTCCCAATGTTGATCGTACCATACAAACTCTTGCACATTTCATACCTACTCGAGCGACTGATAGTATGGAAACTCTTACAAGGTTATACATCAAAGAAATAGTCTCTCGACATGGCGTGCCAATCTCCATCATCTCGGATCATGACAGTCATTTCACATCCAGATTCTGGCAATCATTGCAAAATGCTTTGGGTACTCAATTAGACATGAGTACAACATATCATCCTGAAACCGATGGACAAAGTGAAAGAACCATCCAAACACTCGAAGACATGCTTCGAGCCTGTGTCATAGATTTCGGGAAAGGATGGGATAAACACTTACCATTGATAGAATTTTCCTACAATAACAGTTATCATGCCAGTATCAAGGCAGCACCATTTGAAGCACTTTATGGATGAAAGTGCAATCAGCAGGTTTGTTGGCCCGAAGTTGGAGATGTTATAACTCACGGACAATAAAATAATTCAAGAACCACTGAAAAGATCGTGCAATTGTCAACACTTGCAAGAGCTGCAAGAGATCGACCAAAGAAGTATAACTCCTATGTAAGGCGAAAGCCTTATAGAATTATCAAAGTTGGATGATCCGTGTTATATTAAAAGTATCATCCCGTAAAGGTATCTTTCGATTTGGAAAACGAAGGACGCCTTAATCCCCTATACATTGACCATTCAAAACCTTAAACCGGATTGTCCAGGTGTCATACAAACTAGAGCTTCCTGAAGAGCTTAAGTAAAATACCACAATACTTATTTCCACGTTTTCTAAATCTCAAGAAATGCTTATCCATGAAATCTCTCATCATTCCAATAAAAGAACTTCAACTCAACGACAAACTCAACTTTGTAGAAGAACCCGTGGAAATTATGGATCGTGAAATCAAGCAACTAAAACGAAGTCGCATTCCTATAGTCAAAGTACGATGGAACTCTAAAAGAGGACCAACATGGGAGAACAAGAAGATGGAAATTCATGCCAAATATCCTCATCTTGTTTTCAAACATCACTTCAAAATACTAATTAAATCTCAGATGAATTTCATGTAAGGATGAGGGACTAGTAACAACCCTAAATATTAATCAATTAAATAACCATCTATTAAGTTAGATGCAATGTACAATCTATCCATTATATATAACCACCTTTTTCGCAGGGAAAATTTTTCCTCTTTGTTACATTACTTGCATTACCAAAATCTCAAAATGCAATATAACTTGCATATCTAAAGTATTAACGAGCCACGCAACCTTCCTATGGCAATCTATCTTCATATATGTCAAACGCACACCATCATAACATGTCAAGACAATCGTAATATCATTTTCAAAGTACATAACTCATATAAAATACCATTTGCCACAGTTATATCAAAACGGGCTATTAAACCGTTATCGTAACCTCTAAACCCTAAATTCATGACAGAGTAACATCTAAAGTGATTCACAAGCTACTAAAGCATATTACAAGTAATATAACATCTCATTTGAAATATAACCGCCTCCAAGTCAAAGTACAAGTCTTTTATAAGTACAAATACAAGTCATTAAGCATGATCTCCAAAATACTGTTTTACCTCCGTTTCATTCCTAATTCTTAATCCACCACTTTTGTACAAGCTACACACTGCAAATATACAACATTTAAAACCCTAATTATTGTATTCATAAGCTCTCATATAATATTTTTACACATAAAACCCTAATTTCAAAACCCAGAAACACTAACCGAGCAAAATACTAAACCATGCCCCATTTCTTGATTTTTATCCAATGTAAACCCAAACCATTACTCAACTAATTTTGTAATAACTTTAAATTACAACATTATCAATCATCCCTATCATCATTTATCCATCATTTTAACTTCAAATGTAATATTAAATTCCAAGAAAACCCAAATAGTGCCCTAATATAACTTTGACCGTTTGCTCATTTTCGCCCCTTTTAAACTCAAACCACCTATCAAATCTTGTTAATAATCCTTAATACAAACCTTGTGATCATTAATCCATGCTTATAACACAAATGTACTCGAATTCCAAGCTCAAAAACCCTAAACGAGCCATAAGGAACCTGCGACCATATTCTTTACATTTTGACCCATTTTGAAAGTTATTCTTGCAACCAAGCACCTCAATGACCATGCTACTTCTCTTCTAAGTATCTTACAAGCATCTCACACAAATATCTACTCCATTCTTGGTCTTAAAATGAGCCACATCACCCCTTTTTTCTCTCTTATTTACCCGCGGCATCACAAGAACAAACCACCACCCTTAAGCTAGTTTCTATCTCTAGCAACTCATCACATAGCTTCTACTTCTACAATCACATCTAGCTCTCATACATGTCCTAACCAGATCTCTAAGTCTCCTTGGTCACCAAGACTCCATTCGACTATAAATAGGAGCATAAACTCTTCATTCTAACTCATCCCCCACTTCCTCCTCTATAACCCTTAATAGCAGCAATCCTTTGCTCAAATAGTTCTAAGAGGTTCCTAGAAGTCCTAGAACAGAATTGAAGCAAAAGAAACCAAGAAAAGAAGCCCGGGAGTCGTTATTCTAGGCGTACGAAGCTAAAAGTTCCGATTTCGACCGTTTTCAAGCTATAAGCTCAAACCCAGTTTCTATGATTCTTTAATAGCTGCTCCATACACTCTTATAATTTTCATTGATCCTTAAATATACTCTTGTTATAATGTTTTTTAAACTCAATTCATCATCATTTTCTTGTTTTGATCCCAAAACGTACACCCGAATACCCTTAATTTTATGTTTTTCTAAAACTAAATGTTATAATTGTTAAAAATATTGTTATAATCATTTTTAACATTCTTAACTATTAGTTAATATAACAATCTTTTTGAGTCTTAAGAATTTGGAACTTAAACCTACGCGTTTATTTTTAAAACCCTATTTGAGACCCGTTTTGCTTCTCGCTTGAAGAATATTATTTTAAACTAGTCATTATGTTAATCTTCATATTTTAGCTTATATTAAAAAGCTATAACCTGTAAATTACTTTTTCATTATTGAAAAATATCATTATTTATAGATTTTGGATTGTGTTTTTTGTAAATCTTTTCCCAGGCAAGGGGGTTATTACCGTAACTTTTGAAAACTTATTAAGTACAAAGGGACTATTTTTGCCATATTTCTAAAGTTATAACTATAGGGGTCTATTATGTCACTTTTCAAAGTGCAAGGTTTACTTTGTATATCTTTTAAACTAGAAGGACCAAACTCGTAAAAGTGAAAACTCCAAGGGTATATTTTGCCATTTTTCATTCTTAAGGGTCTAAAATGTAAACATATTTGGAAAAAGTATAAAAAAACTTGTTTAAAAACATTTACAAGGGACATACTTTAATTAACGCTTGTTCTCATGCTTTATCATTTCCAGATATTGATTCAAAACGCTTAAAATCCGATTAATATCGTATCACTAATACTAGGAGCTTCATATTAAGGATTTTTCATCTTGGTATTACGTTCTGACAGAGGTTGTTGGGGTTTACAGATTTAATGTGCTAGCTCCTCAAAGTTCTAACTGAATGACCCTCTGAATTATGATGGCTCCGTTCTATAAGAATCAAACTTGTTCCAGGATATGAATTGACGATTGATGATGAATTTTTGAAATGATTAACACTCTCGATGTGTCACAAAACCACTTTAGCAAGTGACACGTTGATTGATTTTCAAATCGATTTTTCTATTTCAATCGGTAAGATAGTAACTCACTGGTTCACTCTTATCGTGCTGTCTGCTTTGAGATATTCCAATAATGAGAACATGCCGAGTTTGATGAATCTAATACAAATGTGTTAGAAAGATTCTATACTTAAGTTGTAAATTTTGTCAATGAGATTCTTCTTAAATTGAATCTACCTGATCACAGGTCGATCCTCACGGATTCAAAGGTTACTCCAACCAAACACGGTCAAATGACAAAGCCATATTCGTCCCCCCTATTTATTGCTAACTATCTTAATGCATGATACTTAAAGATGGTGGTGAAGGTACTTGATTCCAGCTGACTCACAAGATTCATAACCACATGCTCATACCCGACCAACAAACATAAAGACATCATGAAAGCTCAAGTACATGTTTCAAGACTTCCGCTACTCTGATACCGTACGTCTTTCTTGAAGTGACGAAGTATTAAAGTCAAAGAAGTTTCCGTCACTCTGATACCGAACGTCTTTCTCAAAGTGACGAAGTGTTAAAGTTAAAGAATTTCAAGAAAGATGCAACATTAAAGCTTTCCAAGTCAACAAATCAAGAATGGTATAAGCATGTCGGTCCAGAAGTCACAAGTTCACAAGATGGCGAAACGAGATTATGCTTGGTTGATGATCTCACAGTGCTCAAGATCACATCTCCACTTACAAGTAAAGATAAAGGAACAAGCTCGAGCCTAAAGTCAAAGATTACTACAACATATTCACAAGAGAAAGTCAAGTTTACGAGCTGAAGACTAAGAGATATAGCATAGTATGCTAGGTTTAAATTTTGTAAAATGGAGTGACCTCCCTTAGGGGGAGATTGTTGGAAACAAGAAAAGTATCGATCACTTCCAAGTTGTAATAGTCTTAGCCCGTAGTTTGTTATATGATTAGTCTAGTAAGCTAGTCTGGCCCAAGGCCCATGGAAAGCCCGTTAAGGCCCATGGTCGGCCATGTATGTAGAATATATACCCTCTCCATGCCTTGGAGAGGGTGGTTGGTTGTTTTATTTCTCATTTAACACACATAATCTTATCATCGTCTATTCCATATTACTTTCTCTCTCTAGAAACTTTCCAACCCACTTCTCTCGCTAGTTCTTGTTTAATATCAAAGATTACTAGTATTCTTTATCGTTGTATATATAAAACATTAAATACGTGAATTTAAAAAGAATTAGAATGAGAAACTCCCCTGATATTTGCTCGGTAGCGATTCTCCATGTATCTTTATTGAGCAAGATCGTGTGTTGAACAACCGTCTTGAAGTTTCAAGACTCCAACACTTTAGACTTGTAGATACTTTAACCAACTTTGTCAATAACTTCCCGAAGGTCCTGTATAAATTCTCAGAAAACAAATACAATTCTATCTCCGTGTATTCATTAGTTAGACTCAAAATATAAACCTAAAACTGTACAGGAAGTCAATACGCCGTATCCATTCCCCAGGATACGCCGTATTGAAACCTGTATACGCTGTATTCATTTAATGAATACGTCGTATAGACTGTGCTGAAAATAAAAATTGGATAATGACCAGATAGTCGATACGCCGTATCCATGGGGTTTGGATACACCGTATAGAAAATCTGGGAAGACAAACTCGATAAAAATTGAAAATTACATTCCGGGTTGTCTCTCGGCAAGCACTTTTGTTTATAGAAAAGTCTTTAAGTTAGACTTGCCCTAATTTAATCCCATCCTTATAAAACAATTTGGGGTCGAACGGGATGCCAAACGACATATACAAACTCTTGATTAGGAAAATGAATGATATCCCTTTGTTAAGAATGTATAACAAGTATGATATTTACATGCTTTTATAAAAATATAAAAATACAAAAAGAACCATCTCTCAACCTTTTAGACCTCTGTTAGATTCTGTTCGAGCCTTCTCAACCTATTCCCTTAGAGAACGATAACAACCCCTGAGTCTTACCTCACTACACTACAACGGTTAGGTGCTCTGCCTAAGGAGTTGTAAAACTTCTTGTAAAGTCGACCGCATCATAATGACTTAACTTTTTTCCCTATTTCTTCATAATAAAAACTACCATGATTCTCAATCGTCCTAAAACTGTATACACTAATAATGAATCGACTTAGCAACCATGTACTCAAGTAAACAATTAACAGGGGTTTAACAAATGTGATAACAATAATGTACTAAAAATGAGTACATACAAAGAAGGCTAAGGCGATTTGGGTGTAACATTTTGGTGGGGTGTAAACAAATTTTAAATACTAAATATTACCGAATAGTATATTTAGGAATTTCTTAATCTAAATAAATCCCCTTTCGGTCATTTTGAAATACTTAATAGAAGAAAACGAAAAGGATAGGCTCAGAGGGGTGTACTAGGGGTATCTCGCACTAAAATTGAGTGCAAAGAAAGGGTGCGGGGGTAGTTATATGATCGAGGAGACCATCATAGCCATAACAAATATAGGCTAAAAATAGGGGTTTATCCTAATGCCTCTTATTACTTAGTAAATCCTAATCACATAAATGCGATCTCACTAGTGGTCTTGCGATGAATCGCTAAAGCAAGTTCTAGAATTTATAACACTACCAGTACACTCTCATTAGCATTGAAAATGAATGCTTTTATTCGTAAAGATCTAGGGGCGAACCTCGCATTTTTAGGGTGGAAATATTTAAGTGGTAGGGTTTATGTGCTAGTAATATAACTCCTATCCATGAGACGCTTCTAATACTACAGTTTCATCGATATATGCTATAAATTTTTCTTTAATTTGGGCTAGAATTACCGTCCTAAACTATGTTTCGGTATATTACACATCATTTTAAGAACAAAGCAAATGTAATTGAAGGAATAGTTTCTAAGACTTTTATTTCCTCCTCACTTGATGTTTGTATATTGCCCAATCAATCAATGAGTACCCTGAAAATGAATAAAGAAAAATAAAAAAAGCAGAGAGAAACTAATACTCCACTGGTATTTGCTCAACATTGAGAAGACACAAATAATCCGACCAATCGTAATCCAAGAATCGTCCCCCCCAAAATGAAAATCCAAAGCCCCGGCAACGGCGCCAAAAACTTGATGTGTCATTGTGTAGGTGTTATTTTATGTATCAAGTTTTACTATTTATATTTTGCCGACTTAACCTAAAAACAACACTTTAACGGGCAGTGTACCCGGTCAAGATGTAGCTTCGTTGGTAAGTAGGGTGTCGATCACTAAGAGCGAGAGCGTTAATTCCTAATTCTATCAGTATTTTAGTTATCTATGTTAGTACTAAATTAATCTAATTTATGCTAAACCTAAGTTAAACCTAAACTAAGGACAAAGGGGGTTTCAGCCTGAGAGACTGGCACGAGGTTTAGTTATCTAACCTAAGGTTTTGATGACAAGTAAAGCAATAAACACACACAAGAAAACAATAGAGAAGCGGTCGAGAACTAATGTAAGGAAAATGTATCAACCATGAATAATTCGATAAAACGCAGGTTTGTTTATTAGTGCAATGATTGTCTTACCTCGAAGTGGCATATCATTCATAGACTTAGGCGGTACTTCTTCCTAAGAACTAGACACGCTAATTCTGTCATAATTAGACGCATCCGCATAAAGCATCCTAATATATATTGATTATAATTCATCTAGAGGACAACACCGTGTATGTCGTACTAACCCTAGCTCATCGAGACTTTACCCACTTACTGCTTAACGGTGATTTGTAATAGGTGGTAGTCCACAATCCAAACTATACCAATGATCAGAACGTTATTAGTTAGTACTAAGCCACTACCTACTACGGTACAACCAGTTCAATCGAGGCAAGCAGGACGTTATTAGTGATCCTATTTGTTCCACCTATACGCATCACTATATGGAGAGCTATCTCAGACTCTTAGCCTACGCCCAAACAACACCGAAGTTGCAGCGCATTAAATATGTAGGACTAGACCCAGTTGAATGATAGGTCGCATACTTAAGCACGTAAACAAGTATCATGTGATAAACATAATCAATAAATCAACGATAAATTAAGCAAGATACTAGAGTCCCCTATTAACAGTTCCTCTTAGGCATTTAAAGATTCTTTTTACAGCATGTAAGTGCTTTTCGGTAGGCTTTGCTTGATACCGGGCACACATGCATACAACAAATGTTAGGTCTGGTCTACTGGCTGTTAGATACATAAGGGTGCCAACCATTCTACGATAGTGTGTAGCGTCAACGGCTTTCCCTTGTGTATCTTCATCCAGTTTGGATTTTTCCACCATAGGAGTATCCACGGGGTCACTAGATTCCATACCATATTTTTTCAAAGATTCTAGAGCATATTTAGACTGGTTTAAAAAGATGCCTCTAGGACTTTGTGAAATCTGTAGTCCTAGAAAAAATGATATTTTTCCCATCATCGACATCTTAAACTTTGAACACATTATTTTTGAAAATTGGTCACATAGTTCAGGTGTAGTAGACGCAAAGATTATATCATCAACATAGATTTGTACCAGGAGAATATCTCTGCCTTGTCTTCTGATGAACAATATGGGATCCACAGTTCCTTTAGAGAATTCCTGAGAGAGTAGAAACTTCGACAATAGATCATACCACACGCGAGGAGCTTGTTTCAACCCATAGAGAGCCTTCTTAAGCTTGTACACATGATTCGGATTGTCTTGAACCATAAACCCATTGGTTGGCTGACATAAACTTCTTCGCGCATAATGCCGTTCAAGAATGCCGTCTTAACATCCATTTGATAGACGATCATATTCATGTGAGCAGCATATACGAGGAAAATTCGAATAGCATCAAGTCTAGCCACTAGAGCAAAGGATTCCTCAAAATCAATTCCCTCTTCTTGACGGTAACCACGAGCAACCAAACGAGCCTTATTCTTTAGAATTCCTCCTAATTCATCAAGTTTCACCTTGTAGATCCATTTTAAAGTAATAACCATCACTTTATCTGGACGAGGAACGAGTTCCCAGACTTCAAGATGTTCAAATTCATTAAGATCCTCTTGCATTGCTTCAATCCAACATGCTTGAGTTAATGCGTCTTTATAGTTCTTTGGTTCAGCTGATGTGAGAAAGGCATCGTAGTAACAAAATAAGGCTTGTTCATGGAGTTGGAGTCTTATAGAAACAGGCCTTTCGAGTTCACCGATGATGTTGTCTAAAGGATAATCCTTGGTCTATTTGGTAACGTGTTCTGAGTTAGGAGCAGTAGTGTGCGCAATAGTGGGAATAACGTTCGAAGAAGAAGATGCTTCAGAGTCATTTTCTGGAATTGGAATGCCAAAGAATGGATCGTTATTCATGTGTGCAACATGTAAGTCGTGGTTCTTTTCTTCAACATCGTTAGAAATGACAAGAGATTGAGTTTCGGGTGTTCTTTGTGAGTTACTAGGTGATGGTGCATCTTGGTCAACAATTGTTGAGGAAGGTGAACCGGTTGATGCAACGGGTTCTGGAGCTACTACTTTAGTAATTGGAGCAATGACTTCAGGGGCTGGTTGATCAACACTTGATGGAGGGTTGGGTAATTCATCAAACAGTGGTTGAAACAAAATATCCCAATCAGTTCTTAAAGGTGGTACAAACGATGTTGAAGGAGGAAGGTTTGGCACGAGTCCTGAGCTGATTGTTGCAGGATTCATTTCATGAAGTGTGGGTTTTAAACTGCTGTGTTCAGAAGCCATCGCTGTCAGCTCATCAAAATCTACATGAATTGTTTTGATGATTCGTCTGGTACGTCGGTTGTAAATTCGAAATGCTTTCTTTATGGGTGCATAGCCAATGAAAATACCAATATCAGCTTTCGATTGTAACTTTCCTAAGTTCTCGCTATAATTTGTCAAATAACAAAGTGCACCAAATACGTGGAAAAATGATAAGTCAGGAAGTTTTTCATGTAAAAGCTCATATGGTGTTTTGTCATGACGAAGACGTATGATGGAACGATTTTAGGTATAACATGCGGTAGCAACTGCTTCTGCCCATAAAAATAACGGAGCTTTTTCATAAATCAACATTGTGCGTGCAACTTTAATTAGCGTACAATTACGTCTTTCAATGACACCATTTTGTTGTGGAGAGCGAGCAACAGATGTTACATGAGAGATGTCAACCTTCTTATAATATTCACGCAAAGTTTGATTAAAAATTCAGTTCCATTATCTGTTCTGATTCATCTGACAGGTACTTTAAGCCGCACTTGGATCATCTTGAGAAACTTGATTATGAAATATAGAGCTTTATCTTTTAACCTTAAGCACTTTACCCATGTAAATCGAGAGTAATCATCGACAATGACAAGGATGTACTTCTTTCCATTAACACTTGCGACACGCATTGGGCCACAAAGATCCATGTGCAAAAGATAAAGTTTTTCTTGGTTGGTGTCTTTAGATTTAGGTTTGTGAGATTTCTTCTTGCTTTTGCCCATTGCACACGCAGAACACAGATGGTCCTTTTCAAATTTTAGCTTAGGGAGACCTCGAACAAGACCGTGTCTAGCTAAATGGTTGATTGCACCAAAGTTCAAATGAGATAGACGTCGGTGCCATAGCCAGGACTTAGTCTTTGAGGCCTTTGACAAGAGACATATAGGAGAGGACGCCATCATATCTCCAAGGGACAGTGTATACAGATTATTGCCTCGAGATCCAGTCAATAGATCAACACCTTCTAGATTACGAATAAAGCAGGTGTGTTGACGAAAAGCAACTTCAAGGTTCGAATCACAGAATTGCCCAACAGAGAATTGTTATGTCCGAGTCCTTCCACGTAGTAAACCCTTGAGATCGTAACATTCCCAATCTGAAAATCACCATATCCCAATATATTTTCCACGTGATCATTTCTAAATTTTACTGTACCTAAAAATTTATTGACGAAATTGGTGAGCTAAGAATGATCTCCGGTCATATGCTTGGAGCAGCCAGAATCCAAATACCAGAGAACAATTTGGACGACCTGCATTCATCAAGAAAGGAAGATGGAACATCAGAAACTATGGATCCCCAAGATTTACTGGGTTCCTTGTGGTTAGCAGATATAGATTTAACAATCTTAGATTTGCTAACAGGAACATTAGTTTTGGATTTCCTAGGTTTCCTTGAGTAAACCAATGTTACTACAGGCTTAGGTGTATCAATTTTTAGAGCAGTTGGATTCCTAATGGGCACTTCAGCAGTTGTGGTTATCCTAGTTAAAGGGCACGCATTTCCTACTATAGTGAAGGTCCGACCAGTAGGTCTCCAAATGTATCCAATATTTGTAAACACCTTTCCTGTTGGTTTCCAAATTTTTCTCTTTGAAATTTTCTTAACAGATTTAGATTTAGCACGAGCATTCATATCATTGATAAAATTAAGAACACACAAATCATGATTATCAGAAAGCATGCAACCATTACACTTAACACATAGAAGTTCAGAATTCGCATTAAGCTTGGAATGCTGCACATTTGCATTTCCTTTAGGTTTAACAAAACAATTCTTATTTTTCAAACTAGATTTAACTGTCCTAGGGTGGGCTTCTACTTTATTCTTCTGAGTACTACTTGGTGTTCGCTGAATCTTATCTTTCTTTGTATTGCCTGAAGGCTGTGATACGCTAGCAATAGTAGACGGTTTTACTCCTGTAGAAGACAACATAGGTTTGTTAGAAACTAGGTTTGATGAAGAAGCTATTTTTATGTTTGTGTTTCCTGAGGATGTGATGGGCTTAGTGAATCTAACTATTTTGTCCTTGTTATTTGGGTCACAACCACTAATTTATCACTTGAATTGTTGAGGCTAGGGCAGGTTTGTCTGATTATTATAAGCAACTCCTAAATTCGTTTGGTATACTTACAAGCAGCATCTAAGGAATTATTTAGAGGATTTTGTGATTTTCCTTGTTCCACTATTTCCCTAAGAATCGCAGCTTGTTCCTGAGTGTGCCTAAGGTAGTCAGAGTGAGCTGTCCTATTGTTCAACAATCTAGGGGCTACTGGTTCCACATCAATCTTAAGCATTTCTTAAGCAATGGTGTTTTTGGTGACAACATTATCAGCTAAATCTTTTCCTTTAAGTTTCCTTAATTCATCCTTGAGAGCTGTAATGACCAAACCTTTTTCCTGAAGACTCACATTTAAATCAGAGATTTCCACAGACTTTTGATTGACTTGATTAACTAAAGCATCACATTGTTCTTTTGATCGAATACGTGTTGGTTTGATTGAGTCATAAAGTTGCTTATAGGTCTGTTTCAAATGTTCATTCTCCATAATAAGTTTTGACACCCTATGTTCCAATTCAATATTTATCGTTTCAATCTCTTCTATGTCCTTCTTGACCTTATCCTCATTCATATTTCCACTTAAAGATTTAATTCTCTCTTTTAAGTTTCTTATGACCGTGTCTTTCTCTTGCGACTGAGTTTTCAATTCATTTAATTCAAAATATTGATCAAAATTTAGAGCACTTTGATTTGAAACAAAATTGTCTATTTGAAAATTTTCCTGATTAAGCTGAGTATCAACTTCTAAAGAAATGCAATGTTTTTCAAGAGTTGTATAACTTCTGAACAGTTTATCATAAGTCTCTTTTTCAATGAAATCTTTTTTGTTGAAAAGCTCAGTCTCAAGTTTGAGACACTTTTGACATTCATGCATATTCACAGAAGCATTATCCACAGTAGAATTCATAATTATGTTCACTATATCTTTGTTAATGACTTGTTCCAAGAGTCGTTCGTTCTCGTTTAAAACTTGATTCATTTTAACTTCAAACATTTTAGACTCTAAACGATGTTGTTCCACAGCCTGTTCCATTTGATGAAAGACATTTTGGACTTCAGTAAGTTCATCAATTAAATATTGATCGAATGTATTGAATATGTCCTTCAGAGCTTTTACAAATGGAATAATTTCATCCCTAAAACAAGCTTTTATATGTTCAAACCCCCACGAGCCCTCAGTGATGGTTGTGGCCGTGGTTCTTTCTTTGACAACCACGTCAAAACCAGCAAGATGGTGTTTAAGTTTCTTCAAACTCGTATTTACCATGCTGACTTTAGGAAGTTCTTTTGGAACCTCGAGTTTGGTGGGTCTACAAGAAGGAATAGGATCTAAAGAATTCATAGAATTCTGAGACCAAAAGGCTTGTTTAGCAGATAATTCAATTTGTGGAACTAATCATTTTTCAAAATCTTGAAAAAGTTGGTTGAGAACAACATAATCAACTGGTGTGGTATTAACTTTCTTTTCTAAAACCATTGGATCCGATTGTTTTAAAAGCATTTTTGAATGACTCTCTTCAGCAAGCATTAGGGTCTCTTCGGAGTCAGGAATCACAATAGCACTAGTGTTCTTAATGACATTACCATCATAAAGCTTTGGTTCTAACTGTTGAGCTTTCTTTAGATAAAAAGGATTTTGAAAACCTGGAGCTTGTTTAGCGGTATGGTCATAGAAAAACTATGGTTTTGTCAACATATGAACAATTTGTGCTGATTGATCTCTTTTATAAACATTATTATCTAGCTGTTTGATCTTCTTTTCTAAGGCAATTTCTCTATCAATGTTTCTAGATTCTTCTTTCTTAAAATCATTTTTGAGAAGAGTAACTGTTTGCATTAAAGATTCCTTTTCTTTTAAATGTTCAGAAAGAGTTTGTTTAAGACGATCAATCTCGACAGACTGTTCACATGAATCTGAAACGTTATCTTTACTTTTTAAATCAACATTTTGTCCTTCTTTCAAAACTTTAACTTGTTCTTTATATCTTTCAAGCTCAGTAGTTAAAGTATCATTGACATTTTTATTGTCCAGATTTATCTTGGTACAATTAATTACTTGGGTTTTTAGTTGTTCAATCACAGATAATATCAGTGCATCTTGTTGTGCAGATGAGTTAGAATTCTGAACAGCTGCCTGTTGTGATTCTGTCACATACTGAGAATAAGGAATGATATTGCTATCACTGGTTATTTCAGTCTCTGAATGGTTCACAACATTCGACTGTTCAGAAGACGGCATCACCTGCACACCTTGATTAATCATATTGTTATCCACATTATCAGGATTGTGTACCTCAGCGAGAGCATCTGAACCATAATGAGATAAATTCGCCATGAGAGCAACTTTGGCAGTGTTGAGTTCATCACAATCAGAGTCATATGCATCCAAATCATCAGCTTGATAAGCAACATTATGAGTAATGACAGTCTGTGTGGCTTGACCTTCTGCAGTTCCTAGATCTGCCAAAAATGCTAGTTCTTCCTCATGTAGAATTTGACCATTTGCTTGAGCTTGTACCAGCAACACTTTATCCTTAAACCACGAATCATCCCGTTTCCTTTTAGGTTTAGTGCACTGTTTGGACATGTGTCCTTCCCCTTTGCAGTTGTAACAAATAACAGTCCTTTGTTTCCCAAAATTGCTTCCACGTGCTCCTAAAGTATAGGTCCTAGTGGTACCCATAGCAAAATAAATTTGTCTCCCTTGTACTGGTTGTAAAGTCACTCTTCCATCATTAATGGTAGCTTGTTGCCTAGGGTTTGATGAATTCCTCAGCTAGTTGTTGGTAGTAGGATAGCGAGATGTGATGACAGCTGATAGGAATGACATCATATGGTTGATGGCATCAATGGGATCGTCACCTTGCTTGAACACTGGAACTGTTAGACCTGAGTCTAGTTGGGGAAATTCAGGTTGTTGTTGTTGTTGGTTAACTGTGGGAGCATATTCCATTTGAGGGATGGATGATGGTGGAGAATAAATGTTGTGGTGAACCGATGATTGATAATCATTGGATGGATAAGTGATTGAAAGAGGTGTTGATGATTGATGGTTTGAGTATAGTTGAGACTGATAAGGTGATCCATACTGTGGAGACTGATATAGTGAAACTTGTGGTTGAAATTGAGAGTTTTGGTATGAGTTTTGATGAGTTTGATAAGGAGATTGGGTCATCTGATGGGTTGCAACCAAAGCAAGCGTATCTGAGTTGCGTTCATGCATTAAATGAACTTCATTTGCATGAAATTCGTGTTATCCCAAGTAAGCATGAAGCTGATCAATATTATTATGTGCAAGTCCCGAACCAGTTTGACATCGGTCAGAAATTTGCTCCACTCAAGAGGAAGGGTATTCAAAAACTTGGTGTTCACTTGAAATTGTTCCAGTTTCACATTGTAGATGTTTATGTCATTGAGTAGTAGTGAGAATCTCAAGTAGAAATTACGTAGTATTTCCCCCTTCTTATAAGCAAACTTATCGAATTCATCATATAGTTTACACTCTCTTTCCTGTTTCGTCAATTAAGTTCCTTGCATGAGAAGTTGAATTCTTTCCCAAAGTTCCTTAGCGATTTGATGATTGCTAACAAGTGCATAAACCTCTGGTGGTAATCCTTGGAGAATGATATTTGTTGCTTTGACATCACAATCTGCATCTGCATGAGTCAATTCAGAGTATTTTCTTGGTCTAGTTACTCTATTCTCCTCAATCGTAGGCCAGATGAGTGGACCATTTTCAACGGATTCAAGGATCATTAGTCCATGTTGTCTATTCGTCATGTATAGCTCCATTATGCTTTTCTAAGAATCGTACATATCTTTTTCCAATAGGTAGACTATTGTCAACACCCAAAAGAATTGCTTTGTCAACAAGAGTCGTCATTGAGAAATTTGTATGTTAAAAGATTACTGTTTGATCGAACGGTGATTGAAAGTAATTGTGTTGTTATGAATGGTATTTTGTTTATTTTATGTCTTGAAGGTTATACGGGATTTTATAATTCTTGACAAAACCGGGAAAACAAGTTAATGTTTCACGGGATTTTACAAGTCAAAGAAATAAACCGTATAATTTTTGTTTTAGCAACTTTGTGTGTTTTAACTTTAGTCCAAGTGAAGTTTCAAATTCGGTTCGCAAAAACTGCTAATTTGGTTACTAACGAAAAACTGTTAATTAAGTTGCCAACGAAAACTGCGAGTTAGGTTGACACTGGAAAACTGCGAGTTAGGTTGACACTGGAAAACTGCGAGTTAGGTTGACACTAGAAAACTGCGAGTTAGGTTGACCCTGGAAAACTGCGAGTTAGGTTGACACTTGAAAACAGCTAATCCGGTGAACCTTGGTTAAACCTTTGAGTTGCGAATCCGGTTGAACCTGGAGAACTGCTAATCCGGTTGATACTTGAGAACTGCTAATCCGGTGACAAAATACACAATTTGTAAAACACAAAAAGACACCTATTTGATTGTTTTTTCCCAAATTTTCTTGTACAACTAGTATTACTAAACCTATAGGACCCTTAAAATGTAAACTTTATGGTTTTTAAGCCAAAAAATTTAAAATCAAGAAAAGGACTTCATAAGATTTTTCAAACACTAAATTTGACAAAAATGATGTTTTTCTTTGATCCAAAGCTAATACACCTATATCCAAATATATTAGATCAAATTTACCTAAGTAAATGATCTTTTAGTGTATGTTTCAACTTCAAAAATGAAAAAAAATGTGAGTATGCTTCGGTTTGGAAAAGAACGAGTTAAAAGAAAATAGAACAACACAAAAACTGAACAAGTCACTCCATGGCTCATGGCACCAATTGAATGATATCTAATAACATACTTGAAGAAGGAAAGAGAGGTAGTTTTAGAGAGAGAGTGGTTGGATGAACACTTTAGAGAGAGAAATTAAACATAAAATGGAAATGCATAAATGTGTGAAAACAAATGAACAACTAACCACCCTCTCCAAGGCATGGAGAAGGTTTTTATACTACCCTATTGGTCGGCCATGGAGAGCTTGTGGGATTTCCATGGGCCTTTTGACCCAATTAGATTACTAACATTACATTTGACTAACTACGGGCTTTGACTAACTATTATTGGAAGTGACCGAGACTTTTTGTATTCCTAACAACACTAGAATGAGACAAAGTAACCTATCATTTTTTGGACCAAGACAAAAGTTTATCACCAAGAAATACACAATACCCGAACGTCGACCATCGGGTAACAGGGTTATGAAAACTAAAAGGGGGGTTGAATAGTTTACCGCTTTTTAAATTTGATTATCGTTA
>BQNB010077866.1:0-11840 GCA_026074375.1 Tanacetum coccineum
GGAATGAGTCGGAATACTAACCGGGAATTTACGGGGTGTGACACAATTGATGCTATGAGACCTCAAATAGTATGAAATAATATGTTGCCTGCTGTTACACCCTCCAAACAACAACTTTTATTAAGAAGCTCGATAAATTCTAGAGCTTTTGTCTCAAACTCATTCAAGCGATGCTTGTTTGCGCAGAACCTAATTCTCTGACTTTAATAACCTGTATAGGTGCATTTAGAAAATAAAGTTAATAAAATCAGCATACACGTAAACAAATGCAATATTTTTTTATTAAAGCATGCGCCTAAAAAACGCAAAAGTAACCTTACAAAGTATCTCGCCTTTTGACGTGAATCAGGCTTGTAACAAACAAACGTATAATGCAAAATCTAAGTTAGACACATGGCATATCTAGCGAGTCTTTCGCATTTGAAAAAAGCTGTTGACCGCATACAATATGGCCTTAGCTACTTGGCCTTTATATTGAAATGTTGTAGCAGCCATAGCCAAACACCCCTTAAAGATGCACATTTGAACAAAAATGTTGCAGCATACATACCACACTCACAGTTCTGGCAGCAACTTTTGCTAGCTTTTCTTCTTCTTCCTTGATCAGCTCTACTCGACTTTATCCACTGCCACGTAGGGCTCAGTCGCTGCAACTTCTGCCACGGAATGAGTGTAAAAGCTTGTAATTACAGCGGGCATTTGCTCCACCTTTACCAGCAGCTGCCTTCGCTCTTTGATATGCCTCAGCAAGTACATTTGTTTTGCACCCTGAATAACGACAAAACAATAATAAAGATTTTAAAACCGATAGTAAACGATGTTAAATTTTAATTTGTTGTTGCATTTGTTGTTTCATTTTTTGTTGCAGTGTGTTACTAATACAAAAATAATCAATAGTAAACACTGTTACAGGACCTATATATGTTACAGCTTGCATGAACCAAAGCTTTATTGCATCAAAATTGAGTTTACATTAAAGAGCATCTGTTTACATTAGAAAAAACTTAATCTATGAAAAGCTAAAATGAGCAAACTCACCGAAAAAAGGCCGCAAAACTTCACTGTTAAAATGAGCAAACTCACTGATGTACAGTATTAAAGGGGTGTTTCTTCCAGCTTATATAGCCAGCTTATGGCTTATTTGGTTTTGGGATTAAGTTTCATAAGCTCACTTTTTATAGCTTACTTTGAAAGTTTTCAGCTTATAGAAGGGCATTATGACGTAATAAACTTAGATAAGCCAAACAGTTTCGAAATAAGCCAGTAAAAGTGAGACTAAACACGCAGCTCAATTTTCTTCTAAAAAATAGTAAGGAAATAAAAAGTTATTTTAAACCTGTTTTTTTGGCTAAAAATCAAACACGTACCAATCCGCATATCTTTTGGTGCTTGTTATGCTTGAGAATAAGCATATTTCCGCAAGTAGATACGCACTTACTGAAACAGATAGTAAGCGTACCTTCTCTACCTCATGGCTCGACACTGTACCCAAGATCTGCAAGTATTTTGGAGGGTTAATTCGTTTGTATTTTTTGTGAAACACTAACAACAAATAGAAGAAATAGTTCCTATCACAATCTAGCTGGCTATATTCAGATAACATACCTGGTCTGATAAAAAAAGACATCACATAGCTTACGACTACACACACGATTAGGTTTAGACCACTTAACAACCCCTATCAAGATTCATTCTTCTGCTTCAAGATTTAGATTTTAACAAAAAATACTATAAACCTAAAAATTCATCCCTAACTATTCATCGATTGGTGTTACTTTAGTTGGCGTGAAAAACTTTTGCAACTTTAATAACTTGTAAGAATAAAAGAGAACTTAGCATTTGGTGTGCCAAACATTGAATCATATGAACAGTTACATAGTTCATAAATTACGTTACACCATAATGTATACTGTATAGATAGTAATCCTCAAATTATCAAAGAATGAAACATTAACTCAACAATAAAACTCATTATTACTACCTAAAGTGACAACAGCCCACCCGTTTTGACCCATTAGGCAAGTTTTCCGCATTTAAACAATGATGATTAAAGATTATATTTTAGCAAAGAATAAAAAACATTACTTAGAAAATCGCCAATTTGAAAGCGGGTACTTGAAGCCCAGACATTGTAGACTTCAGCTTCATTATTAGCAGGGAGACGCTTGACGCTAAAGACGCATACGTAAGAAGGGGACGGAATTTTACCGATTTGAGGTTAGGGAGTATAGCCGATTGCAGAAATTTAACACATCCTTTTTTATTATAATTTAGCCGAGTTTAACCCATTGTGTGGCAAACTTCAAAAACTTGCAAAACATTAAATCAATACTAAATGCAGCTATTTCTTACATGTATGTTATTGCCTCCTGTTACGGCTACAAATTACTCTCCCCGAAAAACAATACCTCTGAAAATTTAGCTTCCACTACCCGACTTCTGAATCCCAAAAACCTGTACCACATCACATATTCAAGGTGAATACAACCATTAACCATATTCCCAAAATAAAAGATAAAAAAATTACTTACCTTAACAAAGCTGGTAAATTTAGGATTCCTGTTTACCACCAACCGTTGAACCTAAAACACGAATACACAAAATCAAGATTTAAAAAAATCAATTAAATAAGGTAGGGTTTAAACCCACAAAAATAAACAGTCTTCATGAAATTAAGGTTCACAAACTTACAAAATAAATTGAGAATCTTAAATCCCAAAACACTATCATTATCAAAACAAAAGAGTCCAAACCAATACCCCCAAATTTCATGTTCATCTGACAAAAACCCTAATTTTAACCTGAAAACTAATTAACAAAAAACTACCACAACCCCCTAAAATTATAGATTACACTTAATCAAAAAAAGCTTAGAAAAATAAAAACTTACATCTATCTTGATTAAAGAAACTTTGATTGAAGAAGAATTCAAAAAAATATACAAGTTAAACTCTGATTTTAGGCAGTGGATTTAGGGAAAGATGAAGTTGTGTGCTGGATAGATAAAGGAAGAACACGTATATGCCTGGTTAAAAAATTAAAGAAAGATACGTGTTTTGTTCTCAAGTGATTACTGAATAAATAAAATATTGTAAAAAACAATATAAAATGCACTACTGTTCATTTTGTGAGTGACATCAAGTCAACATTTAAAATAGAGAGTAATATAACATTTGTGAGATAGATTAGTGTAGCAAGCTAATCCTCTCACGTTCATAAGCAATTAGTAGTGAATGAGTAATCTTCATATTAAAAATAAATAAAATGATATATGGATTCTAAATGGCTGATTTATGGTTTTCAGCTAATCAAAACAACGTTATGAAAGTAAAACATATAAATAAATAAGGTGCAAAATAATTGAGTTAATACTTTCATTAAAACATTAGCAATGGTAAATAAACAACGAATATGATTACCAAAAATAATAAAGTTTTGCTTTCATCAGAATCTTCATCCGTGTCCTCGTCGATCAAAGAATACTTGCGAACGTTAGGAATTTTATCGCTTACACGAGTTCGCTTGAATTTATTGGCAAATGGTCATCGTCATCCGTGTCCTCGTCTATCAAACCCAAATTTAATTATAATGTCATTACTTGTGTCGATTACATGAGTTTGTTTGAACTTTAGTGACAATTCTTCATCATCCGTGTCATTGTCTATTAAACAAAACTAACGACGTTATTACTTGTGCCGCCTACTTGATTTCGTTTGAACTTTAATGGCGAATCATCATCATCATTAGACAATGCAACTTGTATGTAAAAATATCATATAATTTAATTTTTAATAAAAGAATATAAATAATAGCATCTGACAATTGACAATACTTAACGTATAAAAAGGTTAAGAAATTTACAAAGTTTTGTATGGTTTGAATTTAGTTGTTTTCGCCCTTAGAAGATCCGTACACAAATCATATTTAAAAGGGTAAACACCATAAATACTTTATGTACTATTCAAAAGAACCCATTATGCTTCCGGTATTATTTTTTGACTCATTCGGGTTATTGAAGTACCAAAAATGACTCATTCCACTTAATTATCAGGGGCTGACATGATTTGGGTGCATTTATTTAAATCTTCATCTTTCAACACATCTATAAAACTCACTACTTTCAAACTAAACTTATCTTACTCGTTTAAAACTCTAACCATATAAACTAAACTTCCGTCGCGAAAACCCACCAGCAAGTCCATTATTTTTCCGCTGTTATTTCTTTTCCGGGTTCCTCACCCTCCGATTGACCCCCCCCAATCAAACAACCATAACACAAAGAAACAAGAAAGCACAAACCACTGAAAAGGGGGAATACCAAAACCATCACTTTTACTTTATTTCCCTAAATCATTTATCACAATCAAATCATTAAAAATTATAAACTCCGTCGACCACCATTATTTCCGATTGAACCCCATCAAACACCATCTAACAAGCCAAAACCACTGAACCATCACTTTTACTTTATTCCCTAAATCATATCATCATTAAAATAAGTCTTTTCATGCACATTATAATTAAGTTCTAACATTCATTTTCGTCACAGAGATCCAGGTTCCAACAATTGGCAAAAGGGTTTATATTCTCTTCCCAGCCAGGGCTTTATAAATCGACACATGATAAAACCTCACACATACATTGTTTTCTAGTTGTATTTTTAATAAACGATGGTGGAAGCAATTGATTTGTTTCTGAAGATTGGATTTGATAAATAAGCGGCTGAAGATTGGAGTGAGGCGAATGATGTCGGGTTATTCGGAATCTATGGTGAAAAAATGGAAGAAAGAGAAGACGATGGTGGTGGTGGATAGAGGTGGTGGTGGTGGATGTTGAAGAAGACAGAAGGGTATATAAGTCTTTTCATGAGGAAAATGAAGTATAATGAGTCATTTTCGGTACTTCAATAACCAGAATGAGTCAAAAAATAATACCGGAAGCATACTGGGTTCTTTTGAATAGTACATAAAGTATTTATGGTGTTTACCCTATTTAAAATATCATGTGTAATATTTATTCAATAAGTAGATATATTTTACTGACAATAACGCATTCATTATACCATCTCATCTCCAGAAGAAATAACTTCAGTTTTACTTGTGAGGGTATGATATGTTGAACTGACAAGTCGCCTTTTCTTAGATGCACTCTCGACATGTTGAGAAAATATAATGTTAAAATATTACTCGTAATAACTTTAATTGACATTTACATAATAATCTATTAATAAAACAAAATATATGATACACCAACGGTTTAGGATAATATCATAGTTATTTATGTTTAGGATATGTGTTGAGTCCTATTAGAAAATTATTTAATATGTTTGACTATTTGTTTAGAAATGTCATAATAGCTCATAATAAGCTCATGGCTCATTTAGCTATTATAAATACTCGTTGTACTCTTTCATTATAATCAATCAATAAAGTTAAAGAACAATTTCTAAGCTTCTCTCTTCTTTCTTAAGGAGCTCGCACACGTTATAGTGGTGCAAATTTATCTCTTCTTCTTCTTTATATTCTTACGGAGCAAGCACACGCTAAAGTGGTGCTCTATCCCGATACAACCCGTAACAGGGTCGTATCAATTGGTACTTTCATTGAGAGGGCTTTCGATTTAGGTTACCAACAAAAAAAACTGTTCACCGGAGTACTATTCACGATACTGTTCATCGGGTACTATTCACGGTATTGTTCATCGCAATTTTTTTTACTAATCTGCAAGTTACTGTTCATCAGTCCAAAAGAAAAAAAATACATTTTTTTCTTTCTTCGAGCTACTATTCATGGCATCAGGTGGCAACGATCAGAATGCGGAATATGCACTATCTAAGCTATTGCAAATGGGTACGGTGGCTGAATATGAGAGTGAGTTTGTGATACTTGCAAATTGAGTAACGGGTATCTCTGCAAACTTACTTAAATCGTTTTACATCTCCGGACTTAAACTGGAGTTACAACGGGAACTGTTCAGATCAAGGCCTACAACTTTAGGAGAAGCCTTCTTCTTTGCCCGTATCGCGGAGCCCGTTTTGAGGACGAGCGGTCCACCATAGCCATCGCCAAACCAAACGAACTCACCGCATATGTACACGTTCAAGATCTTGAGCAAACTACTCGAGGAAGATGGGACAAGCCTAATCGTATTCTGCTGGTTACGATTCATCACATGATATACCCTATTACTGTGGAAGTTTTAAATCAAATCTTTTCTTCTCATGGGTATGTCGAGAAAGTCGTCATCTTTCAAAAGTCAGCTCATCTTCAAGCACTTATTCAGTTTCAATCTCGATTCTAAACGTTGAAGAGCTCTTAGTGAAAGCACCAATTGATATAACCATGTTCGGGGTTATATCAAGATAGGGCACAACTTTTAGCGTGTGCTTGCTCCTTAAGAATGAAGAGAAAAAGAAGAGATGGATTTGCACCACTATAGCGTGTGCGGGCTCCGTAAGAAAGAAGAAAGAAGCTTAAAGATTGTTCTTTAACTTGATTGATTGATTAATAATGAATTATTCGGTATATATACCGAATAAAAGACATAAGCCAACTACAAGATAAAATTGACTTGACACTTTCCTAACACAATTTATTAACTTTCCTAATACGACTCAACACATATTCTAAACATAAATAACTATGATATTATCCTTATTAAAGTACATATTGTATAGTTAGTGTAATCGGCCCATTGGCCCAAGCTCATAGTCTAGAATCTTCCTTTGTACCCTATATATAGTTGGCTATTATATCAATGAGAATCAAACAATCAGTCATAATCTTTTATGGTATCAGAGCACAACCTCTCGAAAAACCCCTCCTCCTTCGGCTGCACAACCTCTCGATTTGTCTCTCGATTTTTCTTCCACCGTGAAATCAAAGCCTTCCAATGTGATCATGGTAGAGAATTTGACAACAACTCCGTCCATGAATTATTTGCCACTAATGGCATTCAATTTCGTTTCTCATGCCCACGTACATCTCAACAAAATGGCAAATCTGAACGCATGATTCGTACTATCAATAACGTGGTACGTTCTCTCCTCTTTCAAGCCCGTCTTCCTCCCGAGTATTAGGTCGAAGCACTACTCACTGCCGCTTACTTACTCAATATCCTCCCCTCCACCTCCATCAACAATGACATCTCTTACACAAAATTATTCAACAAACCAACCTCTTACACCCATCTTCGCACGTTTGGATGCCTTTGTTACCCTTACACCTTTCCTCCTCACAAACTTGCCCCTCGTACCACACCATCTATCTTTCTCGAGTACCCTTACAATCATCGCGGATATCGGTGCCTTGACCTGAACACCAACAAAATTATCATTTCTCGTCATGTCACATTTGACGAAACTGTCTTTCCTTTCGGCTCCATGACTCCAACTAAACCCCCCTCATACCAATTTTTAGATGATAATCTAGACACCTCCCCCATTGCACTTTGCCTACTTACCACATCTAATTCTCCTCAACAAACACCACCACAAACAACCCCACAAACAATCCCATAAACAACTCCACAATCAACACCTCCAACTCATCTATCAACACCATTACCACAAACAACACCGACACCACCAACCACCCCACCACCACCACCACCCACCTCGCAACACCCTATGGTCACACGCTCTAAAGTCAGGATTGTGAAGGCTAACCCCAAATACAACTTACATGTTACCACCTCCTCTCCTATCCCCAAGTCTCATTTCCATGCTCTTCGAGATCCTAACTGGAAACAAGCTATATGTGACGAATATAAAGCTCTCATTGACAATAACACCTAGGTACTTGTTCCTCGCCCATCAAATGTCAACATTGTTCGCTTTATGTGGTTGTACAAACACAAATATAATGCGGACGGGTCCTTAAATCGGTACAAAGCTCGACTAGTTGCAAATGGTCATAGTCAACAACAAGGCATCGACTACGATGAGACATTTAGCCCCGTTGTCAAACCTGCTATCATACGGACTATTCTTAGCCTTTCAGATTCTCGACAATGACCTATTCATCAGTTAGACGTGAAGAATGCATTTCTTCACGACCATCTTAGAAAGACAGTGTACATGCACCAGCCACTAGAATTTACTAACTCGGCTCATTCTGATTATGTTTGCCTTCTGCAAAAGTCGCTTTATGGCCTTAAGCAGGCCCCCCGAGCTTGGTTTCAATGATTTTCTAGCTATATTATTCGAGCCGGTTTCTATCACAGCAAAACTGACTCGTCTCTCTTCATCTTTCACAAGGGGCCAGACACAGCTTACTTACTACTATATGCGGATGATATCATTCTTACAGCTTCTTCTACTTCACTCCTGCAACGTATCATCTCTTTACTAAATGCGGAATTTGCTATGACAGACCTTGGCCCACTCAACTATTTTCTCGGTATATCTGCCACGCGTACTACCTCAGGCATATTCTTGTCTTAGACGAAATATGCTACCGAGATTCTTGAGCAAGCACAGATGCTTAATTGTAATCCTTGCAGGACTCCAATTGACACCGAGAAGAAGCTTGGACCTGAAGGATCACCGGTCACTGATCCTACTTTAAATCATAGCCTTGCCGGATCACTTCAATACCTCACCTTTACCCGACCTGATTTGTCATATGCAGTTCAACAGTTATGTCTTTACATGCATGATCATCGAGAGCCACACCTTAATGCTATGAAACGTGTTCTTTGTTATCTTCAAGGAACCACTGATCTTGGATTACAGCTATTTCGGTCCATTACATCACAGCTTATTGCATACTCTGATGCTGACTGGGCAGGTTGTCCGGCTACGCGTCGATCTACTTCTGGATACTGTGTTTTTCTTGGTTACAACCTCTTGACGTGGTCCTCCAAACGTCAGGACACGTTGTCTCGTTCTAGTGTTGAGGCTGAATACCGCGAGGTTGCGAATGTTGTAGCTGAGACATCTTGGATTCGCAACCTTCTTTGTGAGCTTCATACCCCACTTTTCACAACGACCTTGGTCTACTGTGATAATGTCAGTGCTGTATACATGTCTGCAAACCCGGTGCAACATCAGCGCACCAAACATATAAAAATTGACATTCATTTTGTTCGTGACAGAGTAGCAGCAGGTCATGTTCGAGTTCTTCATGTCCCTTCTCGATTTCAGTATGCAGATATCTTCACAAAAGGACTCCCATACCCGTTGTTTACTGATTTCAGATCCAGTTTGAGCGTCCGCAAATCTCCCGCTTCAACTGCGGGGGCATATTAAAGTACATATTGTATAGTTAGTGTAATCGGCCCATTGGCCCAAGCCCATAGTCTAGAATCTTCCTTTGTACCCTATATTTAGTTGGCTATTATATCAATGAGAATCAAGCAATCAATCAAATCAATATTCTTTATTAACATTTCATGAACATCAAAAATTAACCATGAACATTCCAAACATAACACTTAACCATTAACAACAAAACAATTAACATTACAAACATAACCATTAACATTATAACATCGTACATTTGCATTAATTCTAAACTTGGCTTTACCTTACCACGTACCTTGTGTGGCTCTTTCTTGACACGTGAAGAAAGGCTAGCCTCGCCAGCATAGAATTTTGTCACTTAGTACTTTAGCATCTTGTTTTAATGGAAGTACGGACAATGAGCGTTCTGAATATTCTTGTAGTATGAATGTGCTTTGCAGCTACGGTGGTGAGCATGTATACCATAAAAAACAAAAATTATTGTCCTAAACTTTATTGGAATTGTTTTACAACTTATGTTGTTAAATGAACTTGTATGCAACCTTAGTTTGCTTGTGGTGTCTAAATCCATTTTGATCATTGCTCTACTGCACGTTTGCAGTTCAATTGTACAAACCTTAAAAGTTATAATTTTTTTAATCATGATAGGCGTCACTTCTCTTCTCAACTACACACATTGCTAGAAGACATGATATCATTGCTAGAAGACATGTTAATCAAGAGTAATCAATCAAACAACCAATGTGTGATCCATCTCTTTTACTTTAAAACTAAGAAGATATGTTAATCAATGTGTATGAGACACCATTTAACTTATTATTACTTCGTATAAATTAGTATAATCATTTAGTTACTTACATCTAAGTTCAATGTGCCTACCACATTTGTCTAAACTATACATTCTACCTTCTCCTTTTTTTCTAAACCCTAATTAGAAAAATGAATTCATGTTAGACAATCAACTCCTGAAAATTTATACACAGTAAGTGCCTTTTTATGAAAATTAGTGTCTGTACAAAACAACAAAACAACTTATCTCTTTGTTTTCGACAAAATAAGCAGTTAAGAGGGTGTTTAGGATTGCTTATTTAAACTGGTTGTATACTACAAATGTAAGCATGCTAGTTAAAGTACAGATTTTCGTTTACAATATATATACCATATTCAATCCGTAAAGTTAATCAATAGGATCTATATGATATTCAATCCGTAAAGTTAATCAGTCACATAAGTATGAAAAGCTGTAATTGTGTCTGTCATTTCAACAAACACTTTGTGTGCATCTTGATACAAGTTTCGTACGTTATGAAACTTGAAAGCGAAAGCTTAATGAAAATGAACTAAACGAAAGAGACAACATAACCAAATGATTATATATCTCTAAAATTACATGATTTTGTTAAAAAGATCAAATACATAAAACATACATCATGAAACTAGAGGATTTTGCTATTGTAAAAATATTTTAGAATCAGGTCAAGCTAAACTAACAATAATAAAACCCATGATAAAATATATGTGTCGACTAACAGATAGAAAACTAAACTATTTTGTTTTTCATATATAAAATTGAAGTCCACTTCTCCTCTACTTAGTAACACAATTAATTTAACAACAATAATAATAATAATAATTAAAGTTGTTTCTTAAGTATAAAGTATATAAATATGTGTTAAATTTATAAACTTACTAATAATTTATAGAAATTAAAACTTATACATTTAATTACATAAAACGTCTTTTAAATTTTATATAAGTTTGGGTTTAATTTTAAATGAATTAACTAATCCAAATATAAAGTTATTTTCAATTTTAAGGTAAATAACTATTTTACACTTAAGTCAAAACATAAAGTTATTTTTAAGTTTAAGGTACATCTATTGCTATTTTACAGTTAAATCGAAACATAATGTTATTTTATGATTAACTTTTTTTTAAAAGTTGTGTAACTGGTATAAATTTGACCAGGTAGCTTGCCAAGAAGATAAGTTGCAAATGGATTATAAGCAGAGAGCATAGATATTACCTAATATAACGCCCATGGAATATTTGCTTCCGCTTTTATCATTATAAAAATAGCCATTACGCTCACAAGTTAGGTTCCGATTGTTGTAAACTAAGCCATCCACGTCATATATTTTGTCATAGTTGCAGTAACCTCCTGTATCTATGCACCTTGCACACTCGTCAGAAACAATTACTGTGCCAGTAGAATCTTCTGTAAGAGAAAGTAGTGAGAAACATCCATGTTAATTAGAACAAGTATACAAAGAGGAGCTGGAGTATAAACAAATAGATACTATTGATAGAACTACATACCACGGCATCCATCTTTTAAATAAGGGTTTCCTTGCTCATAGTTATAAGTGGAACATTTCCATGTATCCATTGTAGTACCATTACCCATATCCACGATCAAGTTCTCATCTTTATTGTAATAACAACAACAACTTACTTGATTCCGTTCAATGTCTGCTAGAGTCCACATAAGTGATGTTGGAATGAAAGAAATCAACTATGGATTCGGTCCATAATAGTTCTCAAAATTTGTGAACTCTTTTTTGTTAATTTGAAGCCTATGCCTAAGTAACATAAC
>BQNB010077866.1:12546-30713 GCA_026074375.1 Tanacetum coccineum
TCCTTGTAACTGAGAATTTATAAATTCATAGTTCAGAGAGTTATTATTTCCTTATTCAAATGAAGAAGCGTCCTAATTCATTTCAATAAGATGAGCATAAATTGTCTTACCTAAGCATAAAAACATGATATCGAAATGGTAATGTGTAGAAAATGACATGATCATGAAAGGTAAGAAAAATATGGAGATATTAATTGTACTGACGCCCATATAGTCGAGGATGATAATTTATGTTTCAAAGTTATGAGGAGAGTATTCAGAGTTGAACATAATGGAATTAATGGAATTGACAAATGATGTCGAGTTTTGATATCACCAGATAACAAGATGTAACGGAATTATCACTTTATTATTTCATGGATAACTTTACATATGAAACTTTTAAAAGAGTTGACACTTATACTACGTGTCTCGTAGTAGGATTCTAGATAAAAGCAACAAATAACAAGGATTGTAGCTTGATGTTTGGGGTTTTCAAACTTATGAAGTGTGTTTCAGAAAATTTTGGTGATGAACTTGAATATCTTCGAGAGTTGTTTCTAGAGTAGAAATCCTAAAGCGAACGAAACTTGCTCGTATGCTTTCCTATGGCCTTGTTGTTTGCTTTTGAGCACTGATTTGCATAATGTCCTTTCTTTCCACAGGCATTACAAGTTACGGATACTGTTTGTAGATCGTTTCTAATGGTTGGTCTTTTGTTTCTGCAATTCTTGGTCAGATGACCTACTCTGTTGCAAGTCCGACACTTGACAGTGCAAGGACCTATGTGATGTAGGGTGCATCTTTCACACAAGGGACGATTCCCAGTATATCTATTGGCGGCAGCATAAGTCCTGAAGGTTTCTTGCTTCCGGTTCTGCTGTTGGTGGTAATCATTGTTACGGTTGTTATTGTTATAGTTATTCTGATAGTTGTTGTTGTTGATGATGTTTCTCTTATCCTCAAGCTTTCGTTTGTGATCATTGGTTTCTTGCACAGAATCATGCTTATTAACTGATCCATTAACCTCTGGGCTATGTTGATGGCTTCCTCCAAAGTTTGAGGCTTCGAGGCAGTAACATTTCCTTCAATACTTCTGGGTAATCCACTGATGAAGACTTCCATAAGTTTCTCGGTGTTTGGTACCATGTTTGGGCATAAGACGGCTAATTCCTAGAATCTCCTAATGTAAGTCTTATGATCATTTCCTTTTACAACCAAGTTGTAAAATTCGTCTTCCATCTTCTTGACTTCAGTTCGAGGGCAATACTTATTGGTTAAGAGCCTTTTCAATTCACTCCAAGTGATTTGATTGGCATGATCTATTCCAATAGGTTGAGCGTATGCATTCCACCAGGATAGGGCATCATCGGTTAAAGTACCGGTAACAAATGTCACTTTGTTTTCCTCGGCACAGTTGCTACGAGAAAATACCGATTCAGTCTGCTCAAACCAGCGAATGAGGCCAACTGCTCCTTCCGTACCATTAAAGTAGAAAGGTTGATAGCTAACGAATTCTTTATAGTTTCCCGTTTTTGCTACAGGAGTTCCAGTAGGTCCGGTGTTCCTGTTGGGATTACTAGCACTTGCCATTATTGCAGCTTGTACTTTCAGAGCTGAGGAAATACCATCAGTAATCAGTTGTTGGATGGCAGCCAAAGTTATGGCTGGTGTTTTAGATGTTGATGTCCTTTTGGGAGGCATTCTATCAACATAAGAGAACACGTAATAAGAATGATATCACAAGTTTTGAAAGGTAATACTTAAAAGAAAATGTGATGCTTAAAATGCTTAAAGAGAAATGCTTATTTTTGAATTTTAAGCACTTAGGGGTTATGGTATGATTTATAATGATGGAGACAGAGATAATGATGATGATAGAGATGATGATGAAAGAGAGATAAGCTGGAAACAATAAGGTACGTAACGGGATTGCCTTCGTAAATAACTTGCCTTCTTACTGTACATAGTCAAGATTTGACAAGTGTTTTTATTTATAGCACACATCCTGTGGCTAGGATAAAGCTTATAACTAGTCTGATAGTTTGTTGATTTTGAGCCGGTAGATGACATCCTAAAGATCCTCCTGATCTGTTTGGTGACGAGCTTAGATCTCCTCAATGATTTGTTCAAGATTGGAAATTTTTTAGTGAGTAAAGGCAATCTTATCCTTTTTCCCTAACTGCTTCATTTGAAGTTTGATAATCTGAGTATAGATTCTCTTAAGTTTGGTCTTTAGTTCGTTACCATTTCTTCGTATGCTCATTCTATCATTAATACGTCCTTCTTCCATTTTCTCAATGCGGTGAAAAGAGAGTTCATCTAAGTAATTCAAAATATCTTCGATTTGTTCCTCATGATGTTTCAGATGCATCTTAATTGAACTTTTTCCTATTTCAAATATTTGAGGTGGGGTAGGAGTATAAACTGAGAAAGATGGTAATACCAAATTACAGGTTTGATTCCGAGATGAATTAGATAACGTAGTTGAGGAAGAATGATTGTGCTTCGATAGGTGGTCATAATTCTTAGTCTTCAGAACAAAAGAAATTGGGGATCAAATAGTAGTGATGGTGGTAATACCGGAGATGGAGTTAAAATAACTGGTGGAATAATACGATCTGGTGTTGAAATAGGTGATTCCTTAGCATAAAATGCTTATACGTCCTTTAAACAAGGATTATTATAGAAAGGTGGGATCACTGATGGGGATTAAATTTTAAGAGGTTTTCTGAAGAGTTAAAAGAAATGCTTCCTGATGAAGCTGGGAAATAATCTGATGAGACCGGAGTATAGTTAAGAATATTCATAGAGGAAAAAGCATTTTCCATATTGAATTCAGATGAAGTGATAGTAGAATGAGGGGACGAAGACATGACTGTAATAATCTAGTGGAAATAACATAAGTTAAAATTTATATAATAATAAAATAATATATAATCTACCATGGAAATTTCTTACACATATTATTATGGAACTGCAGTGCACAGAGGACTTTGATGGCTAGAAAAGAAAAGTAGTTATAGTTAAGGTTTTAACCTTGTTCTCTATAACCATGGCGTTGATACCAATCTGTAACACCCCCATTTTTACAAATATAACAGCGGAATCTAATCTAGGGTATTACTTCATAGTATAACATTCCTAATCATAGAAAATGACTCAAAAGAGACGTTTTGGAAAATGTAGTTATCATTCATAAAATTAGAGTTTTACAAAATGCCATTAATAGGCAACAGGTTCTAGAATCTAAAGAAATTGTAATTAGTTTGAATGACAACAATTTAGCCATCTTCAAATCCAGTGCCACTCCGAGCCCATGCCATAAGTTGCTTAATTATCTGAGATAAAACATGCTAAAAAGTCAACACAAAGGTTAAGTGATATTCATAGGTTTTCAGTTATAATAGTTTGAATGCAAAATTGATATTGGGTTACGTTGTTATACACCCATTATAAAACAATATTATTGCCATTAGCTCATGAATCCGAAGCCTTGGGATATATTTGATACGTTATAGCCCCAACGGGTGCCTTTGCCAAAACACCCGCAGTTATATTTTAATGATGTGCAATTGGTTATCGGTATGACTGGGTACACCAACGGGGAGTCCAACCCAAATAGATCTATTCACAACATTCGCGCTCACTCCGTAAAGTAATTAACGGTTCATGATATTGGGGACATAAAGGCAAAATAATTGACTAGGCAATAATAAATCAGGAAAGCATACATAACTAATTTGCAGTCATGGTTTAACGTCATGTTATCGCGCCTCACGAGTTTATAAATTGAAAGATTGAAATGCGAGGCAATGAACTCACCTTAACAATATAGGGAAATTTGATTGATAGAAAAGGTATATGGAATGAATGTAACGACTTCGCCACACGAAACCTAGGATATTATGTCAAGTCTTAGTTTGTTATGTTTCAAATCTTTATAAAGTATAATGTATATCTTTGATTGAATTATTATAGAGTATTGTATCACCGTTCGGGCCATCATAGTCACGCTCATTTAGTAAATGTTTAGGAGCTAGAGGCAACTTTAAATTGTAAACCCAGACAACTCAGTCAGAAAGTAATACCAAGAAAGAAACCCTTAATATAAGCACCCTTATTATTGTGAAATCATATAATCGGTTTTAAAGCGTTTGATCACTATCTGAACAAATAAAAAAAGATACCGCTTTAAAGACCCTTTCCGTGGCTTAACAAAAGACAAAGGAGGATATTTATGAAGCTTGGTGACCAAGGGGATGAAGTGAGGTGCTTGTAAGCAGCTAGGGAAGTGACGTGCTTGTCATGGAGGTGCTTGTGCACATGGTTGGTTATAAAATGGGTTAGAATTGAAGAAAAAGGTGTACGGGTCATGTTATGGTTCGGTTAGGGTTTATAAGAGTTTTTAAGCTTTGTAATTTCGCAGTGTACCATGATTAAGAATGATAGATTACTGATCCTAGGACTTATATTAAGGATTATAATCAAAAGTTGATAGGTGGCTTGGGTTAAAATGGGTAGAAAATGAGTTAATAAGTCGCGGGTTCTAATTAGGGCATGAAATGGTTTCTTTAGGGTTTTCAAGCTTCCAGTTCATGTATAATTCTAATATGATGATAGATATATGTTTACAAGACTACTATTAAGAGTTATTAGCAAGAATCCATAGGTGGTTTGGATTTAGATTAGGTGAAAATGAGTAAACGGGTTGAATGTTCCATTTAGGGCACGTTTAGGGTTTCTTGTTTTTAATTTGTGTATAATGGTAATGAAATGATGATTGAATATGATTGATAATGTTGTAAATTAAGTTATTACAACTTATTTGAGTGTTGGTTGAGGTTTAGAATGGATAAAAATCAATAAACGGGTCATGGTTTAGAAACTAGCTCGGGTTAGGGTTTCTAGGTTTCATTTCATGAAATCTTATGAAATAAGGATGATTATGGAATGTAAATGAAGTATATAACTTGCTTGTAACTTGTACTTGAAAATAGATTGTTAACAAATTGTTATAGGAAAACGAGTGAAACGTCTATTTGAAGATCATGCTTTATGATTTGTACATTGTGCTTTATAAGACTTGTATTTTGACTTGGAGGGAGTTTATATTTCAAATTAGATGTTATATTACTTGTAAATATGCTTTAGTAACTTGTACATTCACTTTAGATATTAACCTTTCATGAATATAGGGTTTAGAGGTATATGATAACGGTTTAAAGACTGTCTTGATATAACTTTGCAAATGGTACATTATATGAGTAATGTACTTTGCAATAATGATATTAGGATATTGACTTGACATGTTATGATGTTTGCTTGACATATAAAAAGATATAGATGACATAGGTAGGTTGCGTGAGCTTGTCTACTTTAGTCATGCAAGTTACATTGCATATTGAGATATTGGTAATGCAAGTAATGTAATAAAGCGAAAAATTTCCCCGTACAATTGTGATCATAATAAAATAGGTTGATTTTGCATTTGATGAAAATTCTAGGTTGTTATAAGCTGCTGCAATGTGAATCCTTTACCTAAGTCAATTTCCTCTATTATACACCTCCTTTGAAGATCATCATCAATCTGATTCAAATCAATCTCAACTTCTTCATATTCTATCTCCAAATCCTCCCACTGTAGGAAGTATCACTCTGAAACCAGATTCCTCCTCATCATAAGAAATACCATCCTTTCTTCCGTTTCTTGGTAAGTTTAGCTTTAGGCTTCCAATTGTTTGACCTTCTTTACCAACTTTGTAAGAGCCTTACCATAAATCTTCTTAGTCTGTTTGAGATCGTCCTCCAAGATGGTGACTTTGTCAGATAATTTGGTACATAATTATGTCAATTCATTAAGTTTCTTGCCGCCCTCATCACTCCAGGTTGGACCTCGCTAGGAGGTGAATTCATGGGCATGGAGATGGTGTCGAGTTTGGATGTGATGTGGTGAAGGAATCAGTGATAGGTTCAGTTATAGGTACTTGAGAAGGTTGTTCTTGTGATGACATTGGTTGAGATGTTGTGGGTTGTGAGGTAGATGGAGAAGCAATGGGTGTGTGTTGGGACTCAACAGTGAGTATTGGTCCTTCATCCTGACCAGGTTGGTCATTAATTAGCATAATATTAAATAAAGGTATGTGACACCCCCTGAAAAACCTCTTTTCATGTACTAAAAAGTTATGGTTAAATAAGAGCAACATATGTTCTGTTATGTTGATTAAGAAGCCTTTTCTTTTTATTCAAAATGATTTGTATAAATCATTGAGACATCAAAATTTTTGTTTTACTATCTACATTTTCACCATACCATCAAAAATTAGTTTTGAAAACTTAAAAGTCCTGTTTATAGCTAAACAAATGATTGCAGTTGCAATATTACTAGAAAATTGTTCCCATGAAGTTTTCTTAGGACTTAAACAATGTAATATAGTATGGATCAAAAATCTCTATTGGGGTGAAAAATTACCTTTTTGAAAAGTAAGTTTGTCGTCATTTGAAACATACCCCATTAGAGTGAGCTGATCAAAGATTTCAGTATTAGGCAAAGAACTTAAATACCATAAATGTATCTCTGCAATTAGTAGCATGTCCTCCTAACAGAATGCTTCAGTAATAGCAATGTTAGCCCATCAACCTTTTACAGTTAGCTGTTGTTCTCCATCATTGACTGTATCGACAGTAACAGTCTGCCAAAACTGTTCAATAAGAGAAACATTGATAGTAGGATTTACAGTTAAAGCATACCTGATATGACTATCAGCAAGAAAGTCTACTATCTGATGGAATTCCTCACTTCTAGTTGGCTTTTGAAAAAAGCCACCATGTTATGCTTGTCGCAGAAGTCCATATTAGCCATGTGTATATAAGTTATGAACAAAATAACATCTAAAAATAATAAAGTGGAATATGTTTGATGTGATGGAGTAGTGAGTATTTAACAAATAATAATATATAGAAAACTGATGAGTGCTGGGTTAAGATCGATTTAGAATGAATTAGTGTTTGGTAAAAGCAATTGAGATTTTATAGAGAGTATATAAGGTTTTGAAAGCAGATAAGCGAATAAATTATATCTTTAGATTTAAAAAGAAATCGTGTAAATAAGGTAAAGATAACAATTATCAAAATTAAGAACCTTATATACTCAGTCAGTTGCGTAAAAACCTCAACGGTAATATTAAAGAGTTGAAAATAATGTTATTGACCAAACATGTAAACGGTAACCCAGCATACAATACTTTCCTAGCATATTAACTTTTGTCTAGCATACTAATATTATTTAGTGCCCATCAAGTATTAAGAATTTGCCTACAGTATTAACTTTTTCTCTAATAATCATGCAACAACATGCCCTCTATTCATCACAAACACACTAGAAACAAACCTAGATAACATGTGATAATTCCATGAGAATCCATATTTAATGCAAACCCAAGAATAAATCAAAAACTGTTAAACCAATACCAAAATACTACATATTGACCCATTTCTTCCCAAAATTTAACCTCAAGTCATCCCAACCATCCTTAGTTAAGTATAGTTTTTTAGCAAACACACACCATCAACGTATTGATTTAATTCTTTACCAGTTTTTCCGTGTTCCCTGGAATATCCAATTCTTTCTTGACTATTAGACATGGTGAATTGATGACCATTTATTGTGTGGTGTACAACCAACACTGAAAGGACATTTATGCTATCATCAACATCCTCCCCTCAACTCTAACCATACAACATTTTCACCAAATCAGCATATCTATTATTAATCAAATAACCTTTAAGCTCTAAACCTGCAAAATGTTAAGCATAAAGAAACACAATCCAAAACATCTTGCATACTACTCATAAGAAATTAGTTTTCTCTTAGGTAATCCAAGAGTCATTACACTGTGACTTGAGTCATACGTTGGAATAACAATAGTCAAACTGCTTACAACTGTATGATCCACTATTTTTTGAGATATGATTTAGTACCTTTATTTTAGGTCTCCAAACCTAGCATGCTGAGGACTTAACAACATTAATCCCTTGTTCCCCAACAGCACTTGTCACTCTGTTTCCCTTAGCAGTATTAACAAAATTTACCTTAGCAGTATTAACTTTGTCATTCAAAATTTTGTTTTTAAGTGTTGTTTGTTGGTAAAAAGGTCTCCTAGATAGTGAATGTGACTTATAAAAAGCATTTGGTCTAGTTTTTGCAGCATTCACAAAGGATTTAGGTGCAGTAGTAATAATAGGCCTGGCAGCACTAACTGGTACTATGCCAGACTTGGTTAAAACTGCTGTTGGAACAAAATTCCTTCTAGAATTAGAGAAATTTTAATGAATACCTACAAGCCATTATTCCAAACTTGGCATGGAGTTTTTTTGACCAGTTGTCTTTTTTCACATTGTTCAACACAGGTTTTTGTACCATCTTTTTATCATGAAAATCACAGTCTTTAATTAGATGGTTAAAACTCCCACACACAAAACAAGCTTTCTTTGTAGTCTGAAACCCAACTCCTAATTTCTGAGTTTTTATTTCATTCCATTTTGTTATGTTATTCCTAGGATTTTGACTAACTTTCTTAGGTTGATTAGCTTGCTGAGGTTTATGTTGAACATTATCAGATTTTAATACCATTACTTCAGAATCATCCTCATCATAATCTAAAACCCAATATTTAATTATTGGGGCATCAGTAGTTTTCTTAATCTCATTTGAGGAATTTTCATAGACACCTTTATTTGCCTTAAATCCATAGCCTTTAAATTCAGGCTGTTGAAACTCCTTAAGACCAGAGTTGGACAAATCAATAGTTAGGGGTGCAAATAAGCTTGTAGGTAGAGTCGTAAACATCATTAAACCCTAAAAACCCTAGCACCATTTTTTATTGTTAATAGAAATTACTCCCTATCAGTTTTTTTTATATATCAAGGCCTCTTAGAGGCATTATCCAAAATGTCAATTTTAAATCTTATTTCTTCTCATTTTCTTTCTTAAATTTTTTCTATCTGAAATAAAAAGAACATGATTTCTGAGTCTTTAAAGAGCATCTCTTTTTAAAACAGCAATTTGGTCACAAAACGTAACCTCATTCTTTTTGTAAAAGACAAGTTGTCCTTCTACAGAAGCTAGACCTCTTTTATAGGTAGCTAGATTAAACTCAGATTTATTAAATTCTACTCTTAAATTATCAAGCTGAGTTTTAAGAGCTTCAAAGCTTTTAAGATAGGTGTTAGAGCAAGTTTTGTCATTGTTTACCTCAGATTCTAAGAAAGCCATAAGGGCCATAGCTCCAATCAAAACCAGCTCCATCAATAGCCACCATTGCCTTAGAAGTTATTTATTCTACATTCACAGTCCTTCTTGAGGTGTCTTGATTCCTAGCCTTGCTTTCTTGGTTTCTAGGACCTTTGTATTCCCTTGTAAAATATCCCATCTTATGAGAGTTGAAACATTATACCTTGGACTTGTCATATCCTACAGTTTCACTTCCATTGATAGTGATCTTCTTCCCAGTTCTTGAATACCTCCATGCCCTCATACGTCAGTAGTGCCAATAGTGCCACTTCAAACTCCATTTCTTTCTTCAAGATCATCTTCATGGATCTTTTTCTAAGGTCGTCATGAACAAGTTAAGAACCCAATTGGTTTGATTGACCAAGATTGCTTAGACGATGGCCATCAATTAATTAGCAGTGTTATCATAAGTACAAGCAGTACTAACTGATAGAGTTACAGAGTAACATGAACATTAGCAGTATTACCTCATTGGGTACTGCTTAGGAGTTAAAACCAAAGGCCATATTCCCCTGAGACCTATAATAGAGCTTGATTTTAACAGTTCTTTTGACTTCTTTTTTCAACAAAAAAATACCCCTTTGTAAAAAAAATTGTTGTAGAGATCATCAAACGCTTATTAATCAAGATCTGGTTTGTTCCTCTAGACCACAACATAGTGTTCCCTTCAGAGGGGCAGACGTTCTCAAGAACTTTAAATTGATATCTTCATTTAGAGATGTTTAACCCCCAAGATGGCCAACTGGCTAACGCAATTTCTAAAGCCATGTTAAAGATTAGAGTCAAGTGAATCGAGTGCTTGAAGTTTTGAAATTTTCTAAATCTATCTGCTTCAGCAGTGTCTTTTAGTCTTCTTTTGTGACATCATTGCCACTAAATTCTTGTTTGTAAGTGCAGCAAACAAAGTCTTTGCATCCTTGTATTGGATTAAAAGGCAATTGATGTTCTTTTTTGGAAGTGCCATTAGCAACAAACTTCTGGCTTTTAACATCATCCTTACTTTTGGGTCTTCTCCCTTAGTAGTAAACAGGACCAGGTATGATGAAGTAGAGGGAACCAACTGCATTTGTTGTTGTTCATGCTACAGGATTGAAGGAATTGCTATTTTCTATGATATCCCATAGAGCATAGTCTTGAATGTGAAAGTATTTCTCTATTATGAGTCTCCACATCTCATATTCACCTTGCTTGAGAAGTGGCAGTTTTGCAACAGAATTGGTTTGTGTAGTTTCTAGATCTATCTCTTTTGTAAAAAGAGTTCTTCTTTGTTGTTTCTTCTAGATCAAAGTTTCAGAACACCTGCTATGATACCACTTGTTGATCCCTTTATAATAGATCTTTGATTAGCTTGTTAAAGCTTTAGTTGTCTTAGATAGATCTAAAACAACTATGACAGAAACCTTAAGTAATATATAAAGATTATGCGGAATCTAATCTTTATACACAGAAGAAACAATAAACCAATGTAACAAGTAACACAAGATCTTCTCTTAACTCACACTTTTCAATGATTCACCAAAATATCATATGTTTTTTTGCCTAATAGCTATGACTTTTCTATGTATTGATTGATATATCTCTAACTATGCCGTAGGGTTCCTTTTATATACTAAGGAAAACCCTAATGGGCTTACAAAATGCGTTAAGTGATCATGCATATCTAGTCCTAATATATCTCATGCATATCACATAAGCAGTACTAACTTCTTATACGAACAATACTAATAAACTAACTAACAGTACTAATAAATCAACATTTTGTACTGGCAGTACTAACTATAACTAACAGTACTAACTATTACAACTAGCAGTACTAATGACTTAGTTTATTTTCTTCAATCTTCAGTAGCAACACAAATCTTCAAATAGCAGTACAGAAAGATCATTTCAACAGTATAAAATTGTAGAAGCCCTTAATTCCCAACATCTATCATTCCTAATCCTAATCTTAAATAATTAAATAGTTCGCGTTTTAAAGGCTTAGTTAATATATCGGCTAAGTTATCTTCGGATGCAACTTTCTCGATATAAATTTGCCCTTTTAAACGTTGTCGTGCAGGAAGTGGTGACAAATTTAATTATGTTTAGTTCAAGAGTGTTGGACGGGGTTTTTACTTAAGTCAATGGTGCCTTTATTATCGCACATTAATCAAAACAGTCATCGAGTCGTAAGTCTAAAAGTCGCTTAGATCATGAATACACAACCATAAGTGCTATTGCCTTGATGAAGATGCCTTTCGGTGAAAATGTCTCGGCTTGTTCCGTGGAGGATAGCAAGTGCCGTTTATATCTTATAGAACCAGATGTAAGAATAGACAACAACCCCTGTAACGTACAAACGCCACAAAGATGCCTTTTTTCGATCGAATGTAAGTCTGCCCGCGTGGTCGAGTCAGCGTTAAACTATAGTTTTCCCCAATAGTCGTTTCCAATTTGTGATACAAATAATCCTAAGAGGGTAGTTTTCTCCCTAATAATATCCTAAATATCACGCTTAAACGGCTTCTAAGTTGGGCAATTTTTAGGATTTGCTTGAACAACACTCACCATAAGCAAATACTAAACATAATATCGAGCCTACATGCAATAATAAAGTAAGACTACCCTTATATACCACGATATATAGATTCTATCCATGGAGGCGGCTTTGTTGTCCTTAGTTGAAGATTGACTCCGAGCGAACATCGGCGACAAGAGTTTGGTTTGGATTCTACCCACCCAACTTCCTTTTAACATCTCCTTGATGTACCTTGGATTTATTGAAAAAGTATCCTGTCTCCATTTGTTTTATTGGAAGTACCCGAAGAAGAAGATAACTCCCCCATCAGACTCACCTTCAAACTCGTACGTGCATAGATTTTTTGCCGAAAGTCAACACACAATTTTGAGACACGAGCCTAGGGCCAACGGAGTGACATGGGATCCCAAATATATTGTCATCGACAAATATTTGAACAATGATAAGATGTGATTTTGATTTCTTTGTAAAGAGATTATTATTGACCATTCCTATGGAATACTCTTGTTTTAGCAAAAATGCTTTTGGTCTAACATACCAAGCCTTAGGAGCTTGCTTAAGACCGTACAAAACCTTTTTAAGTTTATAAACATAATTTGGTTTTTCAAAATCAATAAAATCTGGAGGTTGAGCAACGTAAACCTCTTTGTTTATAAACCCGTTTAGAAAAGCACTTTTTACGTCCATTTGATATAATTTAAAATCATTTGCACAAGCAATGGCAAGAAGTATTCGAATAGACTCTAATCTAGCTACCGGTGCGTATGTTTCATCATAATCTATACCTTCTTTTTGGTTGTACCCTTGTGCTACTAATCTAGCCTTATTCCTAGACAGAACACTATTTCCATCTAACGTATTCCTATATACCCATTTTGTTCCTATAACTAATTGATTCTTTGGTAGAGTCACTAAATCCCAAACATCGTTAGCTATAATTTGGTTTAGCTCCTCTTGCATAGCTACAACCCAACTTTCATCTCCTAATGCCTCATTGGCATTTTTAGGTTCTATGGTCGTGATGAAACAAAAGAAATTACTTTGATTTTGGGCTTGTGATCTTAATGTTCTTTAATATGACTTGTTCTAATGGGTGATTTTTAGACTCTTTAATGTTAATGACATCGTCAACTTCTATGGACTCATCTTTAATATTATTATTATTCACTACTTTAATATTATTTTCAATAGCTTCTTCTTCACCAACATCATCATCAACCAATGGTGATAATTTAGTGGGAGGAAGACTTTCATCGAATGTTACATTGAGTGATTCTTCGACTTTCATTATGTGCTTATTTAAAATAATGTAAGCTTTGCTATTTTGAGAATATCCTAGAAAAATAACTTCATATGACTTTGGGTCAAACTTGGTTAAATAATCTTTAGTATTTAATATGAATCACTTGCTTCCAAATACTTTGAAATATTCTAAAGAAGGTTTCTCACCTCTATATATTTCATAAGGGGTTTTTCCTAGAATTGGTCGGATTAATATTCCATTAAGAATGTAAGTTGAAGTGTCAACGGCGTTGCACCAAAACTTTTGAGGTATGGATTGTTAATCTAACATAGTCCTAGACATCTCTTGTAATGTACAATTCTTTCTTTTAACAACCCCATTTGATTATGGAGTACGAGGAGCTGAGAAATTATGAGTAATGCCTTATGCATCACAAAAAGTTTTGAATTGTACTTCGTTATCAAATTCCTGACCATGATCCGTTCTAATAGCAACTATAGAACATCACAATTGATTTTGTATTTTCTTACTTAATACTTTAAATTTCTCAATAGCTTCGCTCTTGGTTTTTTAAAATTTTCTCTAAGTATATCTTGAATAATAATCTACCATTACTAAAGTATATAAGTTACTGCCATAACTCTTAATAGCGGATGGACCAAATAAGTCCATATGCAAAAGTTCTAAACATCTATTAGTAGGAACCATGTTTTTAGCTTTATGACTTGCATGGGCTTGTTTTCTAATTTTGCAAGCATCGCAAAAATGTTTATCATATTTTAGCTTAGGTAAATTCCTGACCAATTCTTTGGATGACAAAGATTAGATTAAACGCATATTTGCATGACTAAGTTTTCTATGCCATAAGGTAGAATTATCTACTACCGTGGCAAGACATAATTTGTCTTGAGACTTATTTCTTAATTTCATGACATATAGACCATTTTTCCTATTCCCATTTCCTCTGACTTTATTATCTTTTATTATTTCATTACCATCTTTTGTGAATAAGACCTTACACTTATTGTCACAAATTTGACCGGCACTAAGTAAATTAAAAGCTAAATTATCTACATGTTCTACGTTTGATATAGTGAGAGAGTCATTAAAAATCGTACATTTGCCAATGGTCTTTCCTTTAAGTCACTTCCAAAAACAACATTACCTCCATCGTATGCTTTATAGGTTGAGAATAGACTTTTGTTTCTCGTCATGTGTTTGGGGCAACCACTATCTTTAATCCATTAGTCTGGCTCCAAACAAGTTCTCAAGCATACCTAATTAAGCAAAAATAAACTCAAGCGCTTGGTCTCCAATATCTCATCAGTCCAAAAACGTTAGTGTTGTACATCCCTTGCATTTGTTGCAATTAATTAGGATATTGAAATGGGATACAATTTCCCAAATGTACCAAACCTTGATTTTGATTGTTATTCCAATTCATAGGATAATGATTTTGATAAATTGGTCCCCTACAGTTTCTTCTAAGTTGAGATGTGTTGTATCTTTGTTGAGAAGAATTATTTCTTCTAGGTAGAGGTGTTTTAGATCTAGACTCGGTTTTGACATAACCTATACCACTCCTAAGAGATGGTTTTAGAGACGATTTCTTTGACTCTACAATCTTGTTATGTATTCGTTTCTTTATAGTAATAACAAAATCTGATCGCGAAGACCTAAGTGGGCTAAAACACGTTCTGCTAATTTTTGGCTCGTCGACGGACCTATGAATCCAAGTATGGTGGATCCGTCCGGCTTTATGGTGGATCTGTCACCTGCCAATTCAGTAGTCGACCTAATAAAACTTGTAGGTTTTGTTCCGCTTGTTGACGCTTTACTATTATCAAATCCTAAACCTATTTTACAACTAGGTGAATTTTAAACATTCAACATTTCTCTTAGTGAATTAGCGCTTTTATCAAACTTAACAAATTTAATTTGATTTTCCTTAAGTTTGGCGTTTTCCTAATGAAGTTGTTGACATGACTCGCAACCAATGTCAACCTCTTTATTTCTCTCAAGTTTCTTAATTTTTCTCATTTAACTCTAAAATTTCTTTTTCTAAAATCTCTCTTTTAGTTTTCAAAATTTTATTTTTGTTGAAGATTTTTAAGCTAATTTCACATAAGTTGTTATATTCAATTTTCATCCTATCGTCATCAAAAGAAGATGCAGTATCACTATAATGAGAAGAGTCAAGAGTTACCTCATTTGACGATTGATCCATGAGACACGTTTCATCATTGGTTTTGTCCTCGGCTTCATTTTTGCTATCACTCCAACAACCTCCAATATACGCCTTTTGATCTTTGTTTCGTGGAGGCTTTGGACAATCGCCAATGAGATGATACGAATCATCGCATCTAAAGCGTTTCCTATCACTCTTGCTTTTCTTATCATCCCTTTGCCGGAATGACCTCTTCTTTTCATGTGGTTACCAAGCAAATTTACCATTTCTTCTAAAGAACTTTTAAAAGTTTCTTACGGCCGTAGCACATTCTTCGTCATCGCTTCCAGATGTCGAAGTTTCATCATCACTAGATTATTTCTTAGCTTTCAAGGAAATGAACTTAACCCTTTCCTTCTTGCCTTTGTAAATTTTGGAATCTTTTTCCATGACTAATTCACATACTTTTGATTGCCGATAAGCTCGTCTAGAGCTAGTGATGATAGATCTTTCGATTCTTCAATCGCCGTAACTTTTGCTCTCCATTTAGGATGTAGTGACCTAAGAAACTTCCTAGCATAGTTCTTACTAGAGAAACCTTCATCAAGAGCTTTAAGACTAGTAATAATAGTGTTAAATCTAGCAAAATCGCTATCAATAGATTCTTCTTCAAGGATAGTAAACTGTTCATATTGTTGAACAAGAAGATCAATTTTATTACCCTTTACTTGGCTATTACCTTGATGTGTGATTAACAACGATTGCCAAATATCTTTAGCCGCTTTATACATAAAATCTCTTTTATATTCTTTTTTAGGTAAAGCGTTATAAAGAACCATTTTAGCTTTATTATTTTTATCAAGTTTCTTTTTAAGCTCATCGGTTTGTTGTTCAAACGGAACTACTTCTAAAATTTAAGTAACTTCGTTTTTAGCAATCGGTGGAAAATCACCATTCATGATAATATGCCAAAGATCTAAATCTTTTGCTTTCACATAAGTTTCAAATCTATTTTTCCAATATATAAAACAACTGCTTTCTAAAAGTGATGGTCTTTGCATAGATTGTCTTTCTAGATATTTATTGGAATCCATAGATCGATTCAAGTTTTAATGTACAAAATACGTTAAAGATCTTGGGTGACCTTGGCTTCTTATACCAATTGTGGAAAGTAGAAGGGGGGTTGAATAGTTTCACCGTTTTAAAAATTAATGCTTAGATTGTCTACTTATGTGAAATCAAGAGATATACATAAGTGTATATGATAGCGATGTAATAAATGAATAAGTAAATGCATAATATAAGTAAGTAAAGATAGGAAAGATCAAACCGATGACACAACGATTTATAGTGGTTTGGCTACGAAGCTCCTCTTTGCCCTACTCTACTCCCCAAGTACCCAACTTGAGAGTTTTCTTCACTATGTCAACAAGCTCCCTTTAGGCGATGAAAACCGTACACGTCGCTTACACTTTTTTTGGTACAAAGCTAAATACCGAGTTCTACTTCGAGGTAGAACCAATCTAACACACTACGTATTTTAAGGTCTAAAATACTAACCTATAATACACATATGATATACACAACATAAGAGATTGAAGATAGATAAATATCACAAAAGTGATAGCACAACTAAACTAATAACACTTGAAGCTTGATGTCTTTGTTAGTGTTCTTCACTAAAGAGTGCAATGATTTGATCACTTGTAATGGATTACGAAACAAGTATAATGATCAAAGAATATATGAAAATGAATAAGCTAGAAAGAAAAATATTGGAAAAAAGTTACCTAAAATGAAGACATAAGGTTCGTATTTATAGCCAACATTTGAAATTCAAAATCTGGTCCTAACAGCTGGACGCACGGATCTACGGATCCACCATCACCTGGATCCGTCTTTAGTTTTGTTGGATCCGTGGGTTGCAGCTGCGACAGATTTTGTCGTTTTTTATTAACCTCAATTTTTAACAAAATATTTGTATGTACTTAAAAATCAGATTTATTAGATTCTTTTAGAAGGAAAATATTTCTTAACATAAATAAGGAAAGATTTTGTAGGTTTTGGAAAGATTTTTTCCACTTATGGTTAATCTTATTTTGTCTTATTGATTAATATATCCAGCTTATAATTAATCTTGTGTTTACTTGAAATCATTTGATTAGAAAGTGTTTATGTAAATGATTATGTTTAAATGCAATAGAAAATATTTTTCTTTGATTATTAACTACGTTTAATAATGCCATATTCATACCTTAAGTGATTTAACGTCGTCAAGTAAACTTACGACTAAATAACTTGTTTACGTAAACTTTTACGTAGTATGACATTATATTTGTTATTATCAACACATGAAGATCATTAAATATAAATATCGTTTTTACGCGAATATTTGTATTAACACATTCCATATATAGTACACACTTGTTGCAAGCACTATTCTTCTAAATATACTTATCATGGAATTATTGCAGGTCATTATTGTCATTCTATTCAGTATTCCATCCCAATCATTTGTCAAATCCTCCATTTTGATATTTTTTTCAAATCTACCCATATTTTTTCAGAGTATGAACACTTAAAAAATAGATGTTCATGAGAGTATGGGCACTTCTTACATAAAGGAGAAGTAATAAGCTTTTCATGATACCATTTAACCAGTCTATCTTGTGTAGTTAATTTTTTTAGAACAGTCAGCCAAAGAATTAAGGAGTGTTAGGGAGTACAATGTGAGATCCATATAACCATGTTCCATGCCACTTTTTCATCACTATGCTTCCAATCTTTTCACATTTTGCTCACTAAATATTTCAACTTTTTTCCCTCCTTATTTTCACATAACTTGGCATTGCTATCAGCATTAGGAAGATCTTCGATTGGAACTGTATTACAGGTGTTTTGTTGTATAATGCATGTAGATGTAATAAGGATAGAAGGTAGCTTATATATATATATATATATATATATA
>BQNB010077867.1:0-30712 GCA_026074375.1 Tanacetum coccineum
TTGTTGCTTTAGATTTATCTAAAGTAACAAACCCTTTGCAAGCTAAAGGTTCAAGATCTATTCAGTAAGGGATCCAACACCTACACCAGTTAAACATACTTGCAAGCCTTTCAACTATAAGACTGGATGTTCGGAATGGCCAACATGTAGTTGGATGGATGATGGATACTGTAATGGAGGAAACTTACCAGGAACTTACATTATTGGGAACCAACTCCATTATCAAGATTACGAATGGTATGAGGCTTTGGAAGAAAGTGAACTAAAAGATGATGCTTTAAGAAATAAAGCTATCATGAAAGGATTTATCAAAGATGATGATGATGAGTCACGTTACAAAAAAATGAGACGATGGAACATATATACAAACTATGATGATGCTTATGAGATAAATCATGATGATATTGAGAACGAAGAATTATGTGAAGTTCATGAGCTACCGGTGTACAATATAAGGAGATATATGATGATCAAATATTCATTCAATAATGATGAAGAGTATGTTGCTGTAAAAAAAGACGAATACGATGATCCTACAATCACAAGAGAAGAGGCATGCCGAGCTTACCAAGAAATCTTTTGGAAAATGGATGAAGGATGGATGGTGATTAGAACAACATGAAGAGAAGCTGAAGAAAAGTCTAACTTAAAGACTTCACTGTAAACAAAAGTGCTTCCCGAGAGACAACCCGGATTGTTATTTAATTTTATCGAGTCTGTCTTCCCAGACATCAATACGGTGTATCCGCTCCATACCATACGGCGTATTGATTGTCTGGACGTTATTAGTCTTTATTTTATTGCACTTAAAAAAAACATTATTGTCAGATATGGAATACGGCGTATTCACTAACCTGATACGCCATATCCACCAAGACTGACTCGTATTTAGTTTGTTTAGTTTAGTTTAAATTAACAGTAGGTACCAAGATAGGAATGCACATGTTTTTCTTATTGAATAAGAGATATGGCATACGGGAATAGTATATGAAATCTCAAAGGCTGGAAAGAGACTGGAGATGAGCGTGGTTAATACTTAATAAAGCACCTTAGCAATTACTAGTAATGCCCCTATCGACCCCAGTCTTGTTTTTTGCTAGCTTTAGTCTAGAACTATACTATCTCATTAAACGTCGAATATCCCTAGCCAGTGAAAAAGGAATGAGTCTACTTCTTTGCTGGCTTGACTCCAGAACTCGTAGAGGAAGACCTTCTCCGATAGTCTCTTTCATCATAATATTGAAAGCTTCCCCGCCCGATGCTTTGTTAATGTCAGAGTTTATATCGTCCTTATGTTTCATTTTTTTATTTATTTTGTCTCATCAAATCAAGAATCCCAACAAGGCGTATTCACTAACCTGATACGCCGTATCCACCAAAACTGACCCGCATTTAGTTTGTTTAGTTTAGTTTAAAATAAACAATAAGTACCAAGATAGGAATACACATGTTTTTCTATATTCTATATAGGACCTCAAGAAATTAATATTGACGAAGTTGGTGGAATGCATATTTTCTAGAATCTTATGTGTGATTGTAGTCATGATGGAATTCAAACGCATTTACAACACACAATCTCACTCATAAACGCAACTTGGAGAATCTACCGAGCAATTATCAAGGGAGTTTCTCATTCTAATTCCTTTTAAATTTATGTATTTAATGTTTTATATATACAACAAGGACGTTGTATAATTCAAGTAGGGGATGAAATTAAAATGTTTACTTGTCCTATTTTTCACACTAAAATTGCTACATCAGGCTCAAATTAAAAAAAATCAAGCATACTTTTGTGAAATTACATGTAACAAAACCCGCACACAATAACCCTTGTAGATATTGTGAGAATTTAAACTCTCTCATGTCACCCGTTTCCAAATGATTACCCAAATTCATAAATATGAGTGTGCCGGTGATGTAGTAGACTTTAGAACTTGGCTTGGTATATCACTCGAGACCACAATAATGAGTATTATGGATTTAATTAGAGTAACTTGTTTAAATTGGTAAATTTTAGGATTACACCCAAATCGCCTTTACATGTTGCTTATTAACTAACTACACCGGTTAGTTAACCTCCCGTTTAAACCCTTTTCCACTCTCATCTTTAGAGTGATGATCCATTAGAAAAACCCGTAGAGCCAATCCTTTAGGAATTACACCAACTATTTGTTTTGTTACACCCTTACACCTTAACCTACCATGTTAGATTAAATTTAATTTATAGTTGCTAGTTGCTTAAAGTGTAAAGTTTGTATTTCCCGAGTCTTGTGTCATTTTCTATCTTTGATGCGGATGGAAATTTGCACATTGCAAATGGGAATGTATATTAGTAGTCAAAACTCATGTGATTTTACTACCGTCACAATTAATGGTGAATCCGAAGAACGAAGAACTATCGAAGGAATTATCCAGAATTATTATGATCGTGAAGATGGTGAAACTACACCGAGATTTGAAGTATAGTTAAAAAAATCGAAAAAAATGAGAAAAATAAAAAAAAGAGAAAGAAAAGTTTGAAGATAATCGTTTCGCAACTACCGAAGGAATTAACACTAAAAAAAAAAAGATAAAAAAAAAAGAAAAAAAAAAAAAAACAAAAAAAAAAAAAAAAAAAAAAAGGATCGATTTTTCGTTGATACGTCTAAAAAATCAATGATGTAGAGTATTGTACAAAGTTGAAGATATCGCCACTTACCTTGTAGAGTATGTAAAGTTTTGGGATGATTGGGTAGTTAACCGTTACGGGAACGCCACTTGGTTGTTGTTTTTGATCTATGATCAAGACGATGTTAAATAGTTGTGTCTTTTAACATGTAACGGTCGAAAAAGTGTCTAGCAACTTGTACTTTAGGCTTCATCTATTTGTTTCTTGATTTTTTATTTAACAACAATTTACTTCCCTCTCACCTAATGATTAGCCGCTGGTTTTACGCGAATGAGGATGTGATCGAGCGTGCATGTCTATTCCGTCATTACGGCCATGTATGCATGTCTCAGCTGCCTCGTTGGTTTACGACTTTTGGTGAAAGTTAGAAGGTTCCTACCCTATATCATTCTTCATCCTAACCGTTGGTTAAATTCGAATGGGGATGTGATCAAACACACATGTCTATTCCGTCGTTACGCCATGTATGTGTGCTTTATCTCTGCCTTGTTAGTGTGTACTTCTGGGAAAGATGTAGAATGATCAACCGTAAGCCTTTCCATACAAAAACTCATATTTACCTTTATAAACTTGTTACTCCTTGGCTTTAGTGGTGGAGATGTGTATCCTTGCCAAGCTTATGATAGAATACTCGTCACGACCGAGCAATTGAGCAAATCAGGTACATGTTAACACAAAGATTAGTTGAGTGATTTGAGTGTTTTCATCTTCCTATTTCGTGAGGTGTTGGTTGTGTAAATAGTGATAGATGAAAAAAAAGCTTTAACGGAAACATCCTTAGGGATACATTTTTATAAACTTCTAAAGGCTACTTGAGGACAAGTAGGAGGGGGATATTTGATGACATCAAATAACGTCTATTTTATAGCATCATTTAACCCATGTTATTAACCTATTTTGTATAGTTATTGCAAAGAATTGTTACTTAATCGTTTATATTTGAGAATTACAGTAATTATAGGAGTAATAGGTGAAAGTTAGCAAAAGCGCGCAATTCTGGAGCTAAATGAGAAGATATTTTGAAAGATTGCTATTCTGAGACCAATACCATCATTTAAGATTTCATTCAATTGAGTTGTATGACCATTTTGATCATTATGATTAGTTTGATCATTTTGACCATATTGGTCAGATAGAACTTGTACAAGAAATGCTATGTGAAAGAAAACTAAACCATTTGATTTAACAGAACATGACCTTTAGTGATACAAGAAGAGTCATCTTTAATTATCGCTTTTAGTCATGTCAGTTTTTTTAATTTGTGTAGACAATTTTCTGTTTGCATAAATGGATTCAGAATGGTCAATTTTGCTGAGAAACCCACCGTTTAATGGGAGTCTTTGATCTGTTAGCATTTGGTAGCATAGTCCTTTTTTGATCTTCAGACCTTTTGGCTTGAAGTGCTTCACCTCTTTTGAACAATTCAATGTCATAGTGATCAGTTGTGGTATGAATGGAACTGCCACAGACTTCACATCTTTTGAAGGGATGTTGAGGATTTCTTAGATTAATCTCTCTTTCTAGAGAGATTATCTTGTTATGACCATTTGTTTCATGATCATAACTTCCACAAATTCCACAAATGGGATAGTACAAGCAATCATCAGATAGATGATCCATACTACCACAGTGAGTGCAAGGTGGAAAAAAGCATTTAATGGTCTAGGATTTTTTTAATCTTGATAAATATTTCCCCAGACTTGAGAGATGCTAAGACATTTTTATGGTGCACATGTATTCAGCATGATCACAGGTTCTGTGATCAGTTTATTTACAAATCATACAAAACAGAACTTTGTAACACTTCTCAGAGAGATGACTTTTTAATCCATAAAGTTCACAACTCCTTTCGAGTTGTGTTTTTTTTGTTTTGAAGAGTGTTTTGGGAAACTTGTTTGTCTCTAGATTGAGATGACTGATTTTTTTTACTTGTAATTTTAGATCATTGACTTCTTTTATTACAGTAGCCAAATGGAGGTAATCAGTAGATTTCACATTCTTTGAATTTTCAGCAGGAGCTGAGTTAGATTTTAAAGCTGAAGCCTTTTTGTTTTCTTGAGCAGGAGCTGAGGATGGTTCATTAGGAATGATACCTTTTTAAGCTTTAGCTTTGAATGTGGAGATTGACTTCAAAGTTGTTTTGACAGCCTTTGGTCCAGAGACAGCTTCAGCATCACCTGGTTTCTCTAGTGGAAGAAAAAAGGTGGAACAGACTGATGATTCATCCCCTGAATTATATTCAGTCTCTGATGAGTCAATAACGGCAACTAGAGGATCAGTTGAGTTTCTTTGAGACTCGGCTAGAAGAATTCTATCAGTGTCATGATTTGGAAAGATAAAACCTTCAGCTTCTGATAACCAGGGTCTTTCAACACTTGGTATGGAAGCTTTTGTGTTATCTGCTGAAGATTTTATAAAGACTAAGTCTTTAAGCCCAGAGCTGGAAGGATATTCAGTGAGTTGACCAACTCCTAGAATTCTCTTATTTTGAGAGGGGATTTGTTCACTGATACACTGATTTACTTGTTTAGAACTGTTGAGCCATGTCTTAGTGATGGATTCTAGCTCATTTAGTTCTTTTCTTAAGTTTTTATTCTCTTTGAGAATTTCAGTGCTTGCATGCTGCATAGTAGTACAATCAAGTTTTGCTTGTTTTAGTACTAAGAGTTGTTCTTTGCATGTGTTTAGTGTTTGAACAAGATCTCTATGTTTAGATAAAAGATTATTTCTTTGTTCTTCAACATAGTTAAGATCAATGCAAAAATAATCAAGAAAGGTTTCTTTCTCCTTACTTCTAATTCAAGAAGATATGTACCTGTTCTTATACGAGATCTCAAACCCATTCCCTATTTTTTGGCACATTCTATACTTTGCTGACAAAGACACTTTCTCTTCAAGCGAGTGCCATAAGAGCCTTGACTTCCAATACTTCATTGACATAGATGACACATCCTTGATTGTCGATATAAATACGTCATAATATATATACTAATATATAAAGTAATCATATATATAAATATTATATATATAAATAAATATATTATATTGTATATATATATATATATATATATATATATAGTATGAATAGTATAGGATATCACCACTTGAACATGATCCGGAGGTCCGGATAAGTGAAATAAAATCGAGAGCCAATTTTTAAATTAAGCGAAAAGAGAAAGAGATAGAGAGAAAAGAAGAAAAAGAAAAAAGGGAAGAGTTCTGAGAGAGAGTTTGGTTTGTGTTGTGTGCTTCAGAAGAGATATAAGGACTGACACACACACACTCACTTTTACAAAAGTGAACTTCTCCCCCTCCATGGAAGTATGGAGGGAGTATCTATAGTCCTAGTGACACATAACTATCATAGCTTGTCATTATTAGTCCTTACGTGTCACGCTATAAATAAACTACTGTAATTCCATGTATGTCACCATATTTTAAGGCTAACAATGGTTCCCCAATAGCGGACATCGGAATTACTTACAATGTTCCTATCAGGTACAAATACAACACAAATAAAGTCTTTTAAAGCGCTTCCAAAGCTGAAGTTGTTTTGTGAGTTCTCTTGGTCTTGAAACTTGTATTCCAGCTTGGATCTTCATTGTCTTTATTTGTTTTGGAACCATTGTAGTATGCATGAGTTGGATTAACTTCCCCCCAATTCATGCAGCATGTCTTGAAAAGCTTTCTTCATAGACTCCTTTTTGGTGAAGTTTCTGAATCAGCTTCCCCCCAAACCAACATCCCTACTAAACAGATTCTGAAACATTGATTTCTTGAACAATCTTCTACTTGTCATCAAAGTGCACAGCGGAATTTTGTAGAAGTCAAACCACACCAACTAAACGACTGCTTCTTGTCATTAGGGCTTGGTGAATATTCGTTCGGGGGTGCATGCGAGAAATCAGCAACAATTCTTCTCACGTATGCAGAATACTTCATAAACCATACTAAGTAAAGTAGTCTACACTACTTCCCCCTAGAAGTTGACACGGTAACATCAAAGTCAACTAAGTCCCGGATGTACACATTTTCCCCCATGATGGTTGCGAACTCTCGGAAGCATCATTGTCGTGTACGCCCATGTACTCGAGAAGTTCTTGTCTTAAGCACAAATCTTGAATCCCAAACGAACGATTACCCTCTTGTCTTTAGAAACCGTAGAGGAGATGAAGCAAAAATCAAGAACACTTGGTATAATCAAGGTCTTGTGAATGAATGTCATCGAAGAACTTTGAAGATTTTGCTTAGACTGTGAAGTATCTTTGTCTTGGAATAGCACAAAAATACCCGTGAGAAGTGCTGATTACATCTCAACCTTTAAACTCTCTGGCTAACTTACCAACCTCGTATTCTGTAGGCTATTGTCGTGATCACATGGTGAAGTAAACCCGATATATCAAACTTGAAACTGAAGTAAAATCCCCCAAATTTGTTACTTAATCTTGCACTATTGTTGATTGAAGAACGGTGCAGAAGAAAATCTCTAAGTACCTTATACTCCATCAAAAGTATAAGAAGTACAACACCTCTTGAAATTATCCACATCGACATCTGCGTGTGACACTGAGTACTACAACGTAACTCCTTTAAGTGATAGTTATCCAGGTCTTCATCCAACCACCCCTTGACTTCTGGAAACTAGATAATCCAAGTCTTAATCATAACTGTATACGTTCAAGCAAGTCATCAATCGATAGAAAATAGAAGAAAGTCACGATGATGAAATAAGTAGACGCCTTTGTGAAATCCAACTTCAATTGCAAATAAGGGATACCAAATCCACTTCGTAATCACATGTCATCTTAATCCAAATCTCTAGCCATTTTGTCATTTAAGTGAATCTTTTCAGGATCGTTTTGGGATTAAGTGTTGTTGTTTGTGTGGTGTGTTGTTATGGTTGATTGTGTTTTATGAGTCTTGATTCTTGATTGTGGTGTTTGTTTGTTGTTCTTGTTTTGATTATAATATTCCCAAATTCGGTCATATGCCCAAAGTCGGTCACATGCCCACCTGATGCGCGGATCGACCTTCGTGAATGAATTGATTCGGACTCAGCGGCCAATGATTTAATTGTCTAAAAACAGATAATTTTCTGGCTAGGGTTACAGCAGATTGTTTAACTAGGCTCACCAAACTGAAACGGGCCTCAAAATACAGATGGGCCGTGAGCTAGAACAAAAACAAGTGTAACACAAATTCCAAAAAACTGAAAAATGTCAATAAATCATAGTAAACGAGCTTTTTGGGCCTTAAGAAATCCTTAACTATTAAAGGGATGTTACAGCGTGATCCTCTCGTTTTTCTACTTCGATTTTGAGAGGTCACGGTCCTGAAACGACTTACTGAACAAAAGTAGTATTACTGTTATTACTGAAACCCTTTTCTCAACAAGAATTAAATCAAAAAACGCAATGAATAAAAAAATTGGGCAGAGTAACGTTTAGTCAAAACGCAGTCGTGGTCTTCAAAACGCAACCTGTAATCAAAACGCAGTGAACCAAAACGCAACCAATGTCAAAACGCAATGAGTCAAAACGCAGTGAGTCAAAACGCAATGAGTCAAAACGCAGTGAGTCAAAACGCAATGAGTCAAAACGCAACCAATGTCAAAACGCAATGAGTCAAAACGCAGTGAGTCAAAACGCAATGAGTCAAAACGCAACCAATGTCAAAACGCAATGAGTCAAAACGCAGTGAGTCAAAACGCAATGAGTCAAAACGCAACAAGAAGGAAGTCAAAACGCAACAAGAAGAAATCAAAACGCAACATGAATTTTGCCAGAAAGTCAAAACGCAACGACGAAATATACGAGTTTTTCCACCTAAAATCGCCTAAAATCGCCCTTTTTGACCTTTTAACTTGATTTCTCTTGCACAATTAGCTACCTTATGCCTAGATCTTGCTTAATAACTAAAACATTCACACATCTAAGCACAATAATTCGGGTTTGATTTTTTTATTGACTTCTTTTTGACCACGAATTTGATCTTGTTTAACCACAATAATCAGTAGATAAACAACACGGATTCCCCCTATGCTCTGGTGCCAATTGTTAGTATAGATTCACCCTTTGAACAATGATCCGGAGGCTTGGTAAAATGGAAAAGAAAAGTATCCATATTATTAGAGAGAAAAGAGATGAAATGGGAAGAGTGTGTGTTTTTGAGAGAAAAACACACACACACACTTTTACAAAAGTGAGCTTCACCCCTCCATGGAAGTATGGAGGGGGTATATATAGTCCTAGTGACACATAACTATCGCAACTAGTCATTATTAGTCCCTATGTGTCTAACTATATATGAACTAATGTAATTCCGGATATGTCACCATATTTTAAGGCTAACAATTAGGAATTGGAAAGAAGGGTCAAATTCTTGACATGATATGGGAAAACTGTAAGAATATCCAAGGTAAGGCCAAAGAATGGTGGTACGATTATTGGTTAGAAGAGGACGAAAAACAAGAAAATGGTGATAAGAAATATGATCCACCTATGGTTCACATGGAAACTTTTGAAATAACCAGATATTCGTTTGATAATGGGAATAGCTTCATTTGTGTTACCGAAGAAATAAAAAAGACACCTTGTCTCTAGGACGAGAGAACGGGTCACGATTCAGAAAAATGATCCGACAAGAAATGAACCAAAGAGAAGATACCCACGAAAAAACGTAAAGTGGGCATGAGTCTAACTTAAAGACTCGTTAATAAACAAAAGTGCTTGTCGGGAGACAACTCGTCTTTTTATCAATAAATTTCATTTTCTGCATATTAGTTGGTTGCATGTTTTACTTTGTTTTGCAGGTTCCAGCAGTTAGGAGGCAACTTTCGAGACCGACTCGACGTGGTAATCGTGTGGTAGCTTTGCCGATTTAGCAGCAGTTACGGCGTAACATACATGGTTACGCCGTAACATATTTAAATTACGACGTAACCCTTCTTATGGTTATACCATAAACTTATAAACTAAATTTTTTTAAAATACCACATGATTACTACGTAACCAGTGGAGTTACGCCGTAACCTCTTTCTGCAAAACCTTAAAATAAAGTTTTAACGCATTGCTAAACCTTGTATATCTAAAATGACTATTGTGAGATGTTACTCTGAAAACCCCAGAGACTTCAACTCGTCCCACTTGGGCCACAAGTGTTAAAATGCGTTGTCGCATATGCTAAATGCAACCGTGATTCCTACGAAAGTGAGTTAGGTTTGTATTTCTTGTATATATTACTCTTTGAATGATTTTATGCTATTAGTTTATTTTAGTGATCACAAGGGAAAATGAGCTTTGCTCAAGATGGAGATTTTTTTGGATTTCTCCACCGGCTTATTATATTTCATATGTTCAGAAGCACAGCACAAGGGAGTTTCTTGTTCTAATTCTACTCTTCCTGTTTATTTCATTTCCTCAAATGTACAATAGGGACATTACACAAAACAAGTGGGGGGTGGGAGTAGAATTATCACTTGACCTATTCTTGCCTTTGATTTTCTAGTTTTCTTTTAAAAATGGTGCCGATTTTAAAATTTTTGACATATTTTTCTTACTAAACTAGAATTAATCTTTGCCAAATGCACATTACCCTTTATTATTACTTGGTGAGGTTTAAGCCTAATGTTCCGTTTTCATCTCATTATACAAAAATCCACCAAAATATTGAGTGTGCCGGTAGTATTGTAGACTTTAGAACTTGGCTTGTACATCATTTCGAGACCTAATTGATTAGCAGGAATAGATGGTTCGAGAAGGCAACATTTAGGAATTCACCCAAATAAGCCTATATGTGTGTGTTTATCGACTTGTTACACTGACTTGTCGACCTCCCGTGTTAAAAACCCTTTTGTTGCACTCATCATTAGTGCAAGATACCCCTAGATCACCCTTGTTAAGCCAATCTATGTTTTCACCCAATATTATATGTTTCGTTACACCATTTCACCTTAGCCAACCCTGTAGTCTATATTTATCCTTGTGTTGAAATTTCTGGCTACCTAAGTCCATGGTTCAGGAAAATGGTTCGAGATGGTGAACTTCGTTAAAGAAACATATTATTAAGATCAGGAGACCCCCGATAAATTATCACTTTTGATACTGTTTATCTCAAGTGGAGGGATATGCGATATGTAATATACAGGAGTATTATAAAAATGAAAAAAAGAAAAGGTGGTGCAACTATAAGCCACCTAGTGATCAACTCTGATGTATGGTTACTGTTATAAAACCAAGTAAAAAGGTGGTGCAACTATAGTAACTACTCTAGTGATTAGAGGGATGGTGCAACTAATAAGCCGTCCTGAAGTATAAAAGGTGGTGTAGCAACTATTACGCCCACCTAGTGAAGAATTAGGTTAGCAACGCTCTTGCAAGATCACATTATTAGCTATCCCAATATATGAATATGATTAGATTTTCGCACTCGAAGACTTGAACTATGGATGGACAGTAGCTAGTTATAGATACCTTAGATTATATATGACTATTTGTTTTGTGTTTCTATCTTAACACCAATTAAATGTGTATCCCATGTCGATCATAACCCTTTTATCACCCAATAAACATGTGTTATGTCACCCATGTTGCCTTTAAGAATTGTTTAGACCCTAACTCTAACTGGTGCAGATTTGTGTACTCTTCAAGCTTATGATGGAATACATGCTATGACTGTGCAGATGAGTGATCACCCCGAAAATGAACACTTAGACTAGTCGAGAGTTGAGTGATTTTTAATCCCCTTTTTAAGAGGTGTTCAACTTTGATGTTTCTAGCATAAGTCTTTTATAGATTCATTTCTTTGAGTTAAATCAGAGAAATCTCTTTATAAACCATTCTAACAGGATACTTGAGGGCAAGCAAAAGTCAACTGGGGGGATATTTGATAATTTTTAGTGTCAATGTTCCCCTAAAAATACTTGCAATTGTCTTATAAATACTTGAATTCAATAGTATTACTGTTATTTCACTATCTTCAGGTAAAATGCAAGTATGTAACAAGAAACACGAGAAAAGGACGTAAAAATGAAGAAAACACGGATTCTTACGAGACTTTACAGTGTAACCCATACGATAGTGTTACGCCGTAACCTATTCAAGGCAAGACACATCACCCAGCAAGATTATGGCGTAATCACACGCAAGGTTTACGCCGTAACATTATTAATATAGAAGGATGAGTTATCTGAGTCAGCATTACGACGTAACGTGGATACTTGATTACGCCGTAACATCCTTTAAGCCTACAAGATGGAAAGTACACGTCATTAGCTTACGGCGTAAACCCCTAAAAGGTTACGCCGTAAACTATTTGAAATCTATAAATAGAGGCCTTATTCAGACAAATCGATATCAACCATTCCACCACAGATCTAAGGGGTGATCAAGGCCTCATAGCTCGAAGAATTCCACCAGAAGTCCAAGGGAGATCACACTTAATTTACTTTTGTATTTAATCATACATAAATGACTCCTGTAAGAATTATGAGTTTTCCATCCATGATTATCTGTATTAATTCTTGCTTTGTTGTTTCCATGAGCGGTTAAGCACTTCAAGTGCTAGCCTAGTCATGAATTTACTATTGTAAAATTCTTATTTCCTGTTAGATCATGGTTTCGTTGGATATCCTTTGACTATCGTGTAATCCTGGGTTTTGGTAGTATTACGGGTGGTTTAGATCATGTTAACCCTATTATTAGATTACCACTTGAACATGGGATTAGCAGGGTACTAGGGTTGGATGATTATTCTAACCCTAGTGTAGGAACTAACCCTGTTGCCGCCTCTATCACTTAATATACTTAAAAATCACATAAACTCTTTCAGAGAGGGTTAATAATCTGTATAGGTTATTAGACTAGTTCTTGGGATAGTTGGGATTAATCACTATGACATGGTTGCCCTACCTTCGTAACTTTCAGGGGATTCGGGATCGCAAGAATTATAGGACAGACTAAAGATATCTATTCAGGTATGTCGACTTTAGAAACCACTAATGAAACCATGGTGTAACATTGCACAGGAAAACATAGTTATAACGGTAGTAATGGAATGGCTAGGCTAGCACGCTTCTCTCCCTGATTACTTCTATCTCTTTCAATTTCCGCATATTTACTTTTTTGTTTATCTCAAAATCAATCTTAAATCCACTTTAAAAACGTGACATTTCAAATTAAAACTAATTTCTTAATACTGAGTATTGTAAGAACTATAATACCTCTTCCAACTTTGGAAGAGGTTAAGGCATTATTCATTTTAACAACTCTTTAGTATGTTTTCCATTTCTCTCTCAACTTTCTTTCTCTCTAACATTCTCTCTCAAGAACTCTTTAGATTATCAGTAGATATAAACTTTCACAACACAATACACCTATCCATTTTATTATTCTAAATAATACATAATTTTCACTAATCAACCAACTATTCAAAAAAAATAATCAACCCCACCTTCACAAAAATCAAATCAAAAATAAATAAAAACAATCACAAAACAATAACCACATACCCACCATAGAGTTACCTCCATACCCAATGCCAACAACAACTATGCACACCAACTCCACCTGTCACTACCGAACATCTATAATCCGTAACAAATCATGACTCGCATGTCAAACGATCGTCCATGATTTATGACACCATAGAATTAATATAGTTACTACAAAAATGACCACTCCTCGCCCTCCCATCATACAATCATCCAACCTCACTATCCCTAAACATCTGATCAATTAAACACAAAATCACATCACACACTCTATACAATGTACATAACAGTTAATGTCTAAATTATTCTTTTTTTTTAGTGTTGAGTCAGTGACTAATATAGAATGTAGTTCTTGTATTAGTGTTATCTCCACAATCAACTTACAACTATATCACATACTATTCTATCATCATGTCATACATAACCATACCACACACCCACAACAAAATTTCTTAATCCCCCCGCTACTTTCCATCATTCCAACTTACCATACTACCCACTTTATAATACCCAGACCCATTCCTAATCCCCCCCGCCCTCCCCCTTCTCTAAATAATAGTCTTAACACCATTAGTCACTATTCTCTAATGTAATCACACTCCATATTTTATAATTAACCTTACCTAGCTATGAATCAACACAACCCTTCTCTATAGAACACTTTATATAACCCTTCTTAGATAAAACCAATTTCAGAATAACAACTGTCTCATTATCAAAATACTGCTACTATAATCAATACAAAACCACCACTGTTAAGACAAACTCATTGAAAAATCACAATATAAATCAACAACCTTCTCTAGAGACACCACTAACATATCTTTAAATCAAAACATCACTCCTAACATTCTTCTCCGCCGTCTCAAGTAATACTCACACTCATCCCTCAGAGGACTGACTCTTATACCTTTAACAGAGTGCCACCCTCCCCACCACACCCAAGTGAAGTTACAGCACCACATACCTATCCAAATGCTTCTCGTAACACTATCAATTACCAGAGACAGACTAGTACCCATATTAAGAATAATTCACTCGTCTCGACTCGCGATACTCTCAGACCATCCTCAATTGTAGATCACCACTCACACATATGCTCATTCTAACCTATCACTAGCGTATCTAGGTGTTCTTCTCTCTTCTCTCTACTCACACCCTCTACAAATAATAAGATTCTTGTGCCACACACTCACCTCTACTCTCTGCTATCAAGCCCACCATGTCTAAACCTTATCCTCTGCCTAAAAGTGACTACTGACTCTCCAAAATCCACCACACAAGAACATGTCTGTGTACGCGAGTCAGACGATCAATCCCATAATAATCGATCATAGTAATGATCCCCGTTCCCTAATACCTAAGTTCCGGGACCCAAATACACACTCTCTCCGTCCGAAACCCCACAAAACAATGAAATATCTCACAGTTTACCGAATAGCTTAAACAGCATTATTACCATCCACTACATAGAATACAGACACTACTTGTCAGTAACCTCATCTCATAACCGATAAGATGTGTTCACACTAGATTTCTAGAGTACACGTCTAATCGATCACTTTATGAGTGATAAAATATCGCGTGCTTTCAGTCATTTGTAAAATACACGCTATGTGTGTCACATCAACAGTGTCGAAAGGCTCTGAAGACTCCTTGTAGAAGCAGATATAGATGATGCATTCGTATACTCCAGATAGTCACTATACTCTAATGACCCTTCATAGACTTTCGAAGAGAATAAAAAATGACTGAACCCCGACATTGCAGTGCGCTATATTAGATGGTGAATAATATAGCCTATAAGGATAGAGAAAAGATACAGAGATAACGCGATTGTAGACACCTCGGCGTCCCGCAAACACGAATAGTAGCACTTTGCGCTCCGTAGCACGTCTCTGTAACTAGCTCTATATCATGACCAGATCTTCAGAACTCCTACAACTAAAGTCCAACTCTCCCCTCATATATCCCAGCGGACAAAGTAACTCGGACCGCAAAACCAGTCACGTGACACCAGACGCACGAGCCAACGTCTCACAGAGCCATCATCACCACTCTTGATACATTCAGCCACCTTGCATGCCGCGAATACCCGCCTTGATGCAATTCCTAAACACATAGCTTTGCGCTCATTCTATGGTGAAGAGCATCAAAACTTTCAAATTGAAGATGTTTTCATAATCTGGACTCAGTTATGACTACAACTGAAAGAGCAGAATCTTCATCTGGGGTTATGCTATAGATTGTCTTCAAGCTACTCAGAACACAGATTCAAGGATAATTTTTCCTTGCTCAAAATGGGTATATGCAAGGATCGTCTGCAATAAGGGTTGGCAACAAGACCTCGAAGACTTTCACGCGTGGTACACCTTTAGTACGTAAGACGTTGAGTTACTCGAGAACATGGATACACTTGAATGCGGTCATTCCATAGAGTTGTAAATCCATATGGTGTATTACGAATGAAAGAAAATGAAATAAATGCACTAAGGGATGGAACGTCAGTTTGGCATGATGAAAATACTTTCATGGCATCAAAATTAAGTCAAGTTGTCAAGATGTAGTCTCAAGGATATTCAGATCAATCAGTTCAAGCAATGGGTGACAGCTTGATTGTATCAAAAGGCTAGTTTGATAGAGCATGAAACACAATGCATTCAGCAAATAGAGATTGAAACTCAGATGCAAAGGCAAGGGAAAATGTTCAATATGCAGTGAAGCAGTTGATGCTGGGTTGGTTGTCATAGAAAGCAGCTGGGACAAGCCAGAACAAGAGAATACAAGTAGCAGTTCAGGGAATTATACCACACAGCTGTGGTTTGCGATATCAGGGACCGTACATGACGATGAGCAATTGCGAGGTAAATTGATGCTCTACATAATATCCTTGCTAATGAAACAACCAGCATAACTGAGCAATCTGAACCCAGTTTGACACAACATCTGTTGGATAACTATTGTTAGCAATACCACTCTTACTTCAACAAATATGGGTCAATAGGGAGAGTCATTGACCAAGGATGCTTTGCTTTAAACTTGAGCTTCTCAAATGATAAAGTTATGGTTGATAAGGAAATTTACACATGGGACTTTCAAAACGATTTTTACAATGGAAAAACATCTGTATTTCACTTGAAATACAAAGTTTCAACAATAGGAATGAAAGTTTTTTCAAGTAACAAAACATGTAAGAATCAGGAATTTCCTGAATTCTGTGAATTTTTTGTGATTAATGATTTGTAAGCTCAGCTACTGGCCAGAACCACACTAATTTGCAACTTGAAGAAACAAATTAAAAGTGTGAAGGAAACAAGTAATGAAGCCAAAGTTAAAAATGATATCGATGTGATTGAAACGATTAACATCGAATTAGAACACAGTGTGGCTAAATTACTTGCAGCAAATGAGCAACTACATAAAGAAAATGAGCATTGGAAACGACTTACAAAGAATTGTTTGGATTCAATTAAAAAGACGACAAGTTCAGAATAAGCAACAGTGATTCTTTATTTGCAAATTAATCAAAATGTTTGATCGAAAATGCTGATTTTAAAAGCTAAGTTCAGGAATTGGTTTTTGCAAATGCCGGCATTAAAAAATGAACCTTAGAAAGATAAGAGGAATTAGCGTTGGATACTAAGTTTGACAAAGCTTCATCTTGTGGAAACCGCCTTTACAACCATCTAGAAATACATTTAGTGTTAGCACAACGAATGCGTTGAAGTTACTTTTCTGAACGACCTAGAATTACAAGGACCACGGTTTGCCTTACAAGTTGATGTGAATAAAATGATTTGTCAAAAAAGCCACTCCTCTTATTTGCCTAAAGCATGCAAAGGTCACGGTGGTGGTTGCTTCGTGCAAGGTCACGTAGTCGTTGTGTCATGCAAGGTCACGTCATTGGTTTGTTATCGTGCTCAGGTCACGTTTTTCCTTTGCTTTTGTTTGCTTTTGATTCGTTGCATATACCCTTACACCTTTACAAACCCTACTGTTTCATTAATATACCACTAAACACTTAATAAACCCTAACAAATGAATTACTCTCTCAACTGTCATCGTGGGGCTCAAGACACTTCTACTACGAATGAATTACTATCTAAATTGTTACAAAAGTAAGGGGATTTAAAACTTTCTACTGCCATCAACAAAGCCAAGCACCCTTCTGATGGTCAAACAATTCCAACACCCGTGGCCTACCAGACCAACCATAACCCCACTATGAGCCCACCTCATGTGGCCCAATTCTATCCACCAGGCTTCCATCCTAGTTACCCGGCCCAAGTCTATGCACCGGCCCAACCTTACACTCCTATCTACCTGATACCACAGGCCCAACAGTTTGCACCTCAGTTTGATCCAATGACCAGCCCGAACCTGGCCTAGCCCACTAGTATTCCATCACAGCCCGCCCCCAGCCTGGTAATATGGGACTTCCTCCTGTTTCGGGCCACGCTACTACTCTTCCGCATGCCTTTAATACCGAGACGCTTCAAGATATTAATGGTGCTTGGAACATGGACACATGTGCGAGCTCTCATCTCAATAATTCAGTTAATTGTCTTAGTGAAATTTTTAATACGTGTATGTATCCGTCTATCTCGGTTGGTAACAGTTATTCTATACCCGTCACCAATACGGGCCATAGTATTTTGCCAACTCCAACTAAATCTCTTCACTTAAATAATGTTCTTATCACCCCTCATATTGTCAAGAATTTAATATATGTTCGTCAATTTGTTCGTGACAATAACTGCACTATCGAATTCGATGCGTTTGGTTTTTCCGTTAAGGATTTCCTGACGCGTCGGGTGCTTCTCCGATGTGACAGCACTGGGGATCTTTATCCCTCATGTTTTCCTTGTTAATCAACATACGTGGCATCAACGCGTTGGACACCCAGGGGGTGAAGTGTTGCGTCGTCTTGTTTCTTCTAATTTTATTTCGTATAATAAAGAGAAGCCTCCCGTTCTGTGTCATGCTTGTCAGCTTGGCAAACACGTGAGGCTTCTGTTTGTTAGCTCCAGTATTGTGATTAGTTCTTGTTTTGATATTATTCACTCAGATGTGTGGACTTCACCCATTCTGAGTCTTTCAGGTTTTAAATATTATGTCTTGTTTTTAGATCATTATTCTCAGTTTGTTTAGGTTTATCCTCTGGTTAATAAATATGATGTTATGTCCAAATTCGTGTTATTTCGTAATTATGTTCGCACTCAATTTAAGTGTGAAATCAAGTCATTCCATTGTGATCATGGTGGTGAATTCGACAACCGTCGCCTACATACCCTTTTTGCCCAAAATAGAATTCAATTTCACTTTTCATGTCCCCAAACCTCTCAACAGAATGAAAAGTCTAAACGAATGGTTCGTACAATTAATAACCTCATTCGCACCCTTCTTTTCCAAGCAAACCTTCCACCAACTTTTTGAGTCGAAGCTCTTAATATGGCCACACACTTACTAAATACCTTGGATCTTGCTTAATGCTAGATAGCGGCTGCATATTCTTGATGGCGGAATGTTAACCTACTGCATGGCGGTTTGGTAATCTGTTAGGCAGCGTCTTAGGCTAATTGTCCATGTCTTGGCCCAATAAGCCTAATAAACCTCTTAGGTCTATTCCAAAGGACCATTTGTCTTGTTGACTCTCATACAGGCTTAGTTAACTTGTCATTGAGCCTATCAGATAATGTCTTAAACATCGACCATGGGTGACCAATGTGACTAACCCAATGTCCAGTGACGCAATGTGGAATATCTTCCGTGCTAATCTGAATATCAAGGGCATGGGAACTCAAGGCGAACATCTTTATCTAACGTTGATTATATGCTATGTTTGTCTATCTTTGTTGATATCCTTTAACAGATATGATGGCAGAAGAGAATATTCCTGCACCTGAACCTACAAGATGAGATGAACAGATCCTTCATTGCTCAGAACAGTTACAGATTGGAAAGGGAAACTTTCTCTAAGAGCCTACCGAAGTTGGTAATCGAATCTATCTTCTTCCCACATTTCAGTTGATAGTTTCAAGACACAAAAAACTTCGTTAGAGCATTTCACTGCATCACAGAATTCCCTTTCTATCTACATTCAGCTGTTCAGTGAAACTCTGACTCATGAGGCAAAGACTGGTTTATAACTTTCAAACTTGATGAAAAAAGTTACTTTGAGTGCGGACTTTTTCGAAGGCCTTAGAGATCACATCCTGCATACAACAACATCCCCTAAACCAACTTACTTTGGAAATTAGGTAAATCTATCAGCTTAACTGAAGCTGAAGAAGAAGCTGTTGCAAGAGAAGTTCATGCTACTCATGCAAGAATTGTGTCTGGACCAGACCTTGAGCCAGCAAGAAGAACCAGAACTATCAAACTCTGGAAAATTCCATTGTGTCTCTTGCTGGACCAAACCCTGAGCACATGGATGATGAATTCCTCGCGACAGCCTACCTAAAGGTTCAAATGAAAAAACCTGAAGCTCATAACAGACAATGTTCACGAAGAAAACAGAAAGTCCATTCTGGTTCTAATGTCCTTCCATGGAAAAATCTCGATAACTTGTAATTTTCTTTGGGGATCAATTTCTTTATGACAAACCAACCGAAGATGATCAGGAGAAATCTAAAGTTATAGAGGAGTCTGATTCCACCATACCTGATCCAAGTCATCAGACAGTAACGTCAACTCCTCCAGTGATTGCTCCCTTCACAGATGTCTCATCTACTAAGCCCGTCGTCACTGGTCTCTCCTCCACCAATCAACACAGAAGCTACAACAATCATCACAATCTCTTCCTCTCATCCATGAAATTAAAACCATCATCCCCTCAGCTAAGAATGGATGGCAGATCATTGACACAAGAATGATTTGTTAACTCTCTGGATGCATATGCTTCCAAACAACATCCAGACACTGACAACAGTCTGATGCATATGCTGAATCTGAACCGACCACACAAAGAAGACCAGTACTGGTATGCTTTCTGAATCCTTTATTATGTCAAAGAAGAGTCTTCTAATTCGCTAAGAACTCAAGGGTTATTCAAACTCTTACTCCTGCTGATAAAAGACTGCCTGACATAATGAAAGCTCTTAGAAAGCAAGAAAAATGAGCAAAGACAACCTGGAACTGGAGGGCTTCAATAAAAAGGAACTGGTAACAACTAGGGTTCCTGATGAATACAGCAGTCAATCTCTAGAGTCCTAAAAGTGAAGGAACTGGATCCAAGCTCCAAGGGGTATCCTGATGAGAGAAAAGCTAATTCTTTAGCTGGAAGCAGATTGGTCAGTGCACATTTTGACTAGAGATGATAATGCTGTGGATGATAATGGAAACTATGACCTGATCCTGAATAAAATATCTAAGAAAAATGATCAGGAAAAACCACTATGGAAACCGAATTGAATCATGGTCATGTTCCATCCAACAAGTTTCTTCATCTGTTCCTTTACTGATACTTCAGTCATCGATCTCTCATCTCCTAAACCAGTATCTCCTCCCTGTCAAGAATCATTCATTATAACTTTCACCACCAACATCCGCACTACAGCAGAGCAGTTCAGTTCTTGAAATGGTCAAGTCATGGCTCCTGTACAATTCAGTTCAGGACCCGCTCCTAACCTGTTGACGCCTGGTCCTATCAGTTCAGGGCTCATACCCAATACGGCTCCTGCACACATCAGTTCAGGACCCGGTCCTCAACTTTTGACTCCTAGAACAATCAGTTCAGGACTCGTACCACAACCTCCTTCTCCAACACCTAATGTTCCACCAACAAAGAATGACTGGGATTCATTATTTTGCCCTATGTTTGATGAGTACTTCAATCCTTCACCAAGTGTTGTTCAACATGTTCTTGTAGCTGTTGTTCAAGAACCTGTTGTTTCAACCGGTACACCTTCATCAACAAGAATTGATCAAGATACACCTTCTACAAGTACCTCACAAACCACTCAAGAAGAACAATCTCATGTTATTCCTAATAGTGTTAAAAAAGATGATCATGGTATTGAAGTTGCACACATGGATAATGATCTGTAATTTGGTCTTCCAACTCCAGAACCTAGTTCTAAAGAATCCTCTTCCCGAATTGTTATCCCAACCTACGTGCATTCAGTAAATCAACCACAAGAGCACATCGAAAAATAGACCAAGGATCATCCGCTTGACAAGATTATTAGTGATCCTTCCAGACCGGTATCCACAAGACTCCTACTACAAACCAAAGCCCTGTTCTGCTACTATGATGCTCTCCTCTCTTCAACTAAACACAAAAGTTATAAAAATGCATTAACCAAATCCTGTTGGATTGATGCCATGAAGAGCTCCATGAGTTTGAACATTTGGAGATTTGGAAGCTAGAACCTCGTCCAGATCAAGTGATGATTTTTACCTTGAAGTGGATTTATAAGGTGAAATTAGATGAACTGGGAGGTGTTCTGAAAAACAAGGCAAATCAAGGAGCAAAAGGAAAATGGAGTGGTCGAGCTTTACTTCGTCGGTACAGAATTTCAGCTTGCAGATATCTTCTCCAAACCTTAGGACAAGAAAAACTTGAATTTCTCATGAAAAAGGTTGGAATGCAAAGCATGTCTCCGGAAATGATGAAAAAGATGGCGGATAAAACTGAAGAGTTATGGTGGTATCTCTTCATATATCATATGTAAATATATAAAACCAGAAAAACACAAAAAGATTTTCATTTTTTATATAAAACTTTTCAAAAACAAAATACAAAAATATAAAATCAGAAAATACCAAAAATATGTTTTTCATGACATGTCTTCTGGCATCGATAATATTTAAGGCGTTAGAAATGTCATTCAATAATGACACGGTGCTGTAAATAAAGTTCGAACAGAAGTTTCAAATGTTTTTCAAAACATGTCAAAAATGGCTTGCTATTATTTCTGATATGCAACCCGGTTTTTAAAAAAATGTAAGTTTTTGTCTTTTAATCGAGATTTACAAAAATCAGTTTTTCTCAATTATTTCTAAGTAAAAAGTTTTTACGAAAATTCGGCATGGCCCGCTCGTATTTACCCATTTTTCAAAGTCATAGACTTTTATCCAAAATACTTTTCAAAGCACATTTCACAAACCGCCAAATCATTACACTAGTATAACCCCTTATTAAATAAGCCGAAAGTCTTATATATCCTTATTGGGCTTTTAGGCCCAATAAGCCTAAACAAATGATCTGAAACGTAATAAGTTTAAAATAAGCAAATGGTTAAATCAATAAACACGTAGCTTTATCGAATAAGCTATAGCCGAGCTTATCCAATAAGTCACACCGTGAGCTTATAGCCACGGTGGTGGGCTTAGTATTGGGTTGTGGCCCGTTAAGCCAATCGAGTGGGTTTGGACTTATCCATTTGGTCCGATAAGCAACCAGTTAAGCAAATAAGCCTCCAACTCATTAATAAGCTATTTAATAAGCTCCAATAAGTCAAGATAAGCCACCAAATAAGCTAAGCCGTGGGCTTTAGGCCACGGTTTGGGCTTTGGTGTTGGGTTGAGGCCCACTAAGGCTATTAAGCTCGTTTGGGCTTATTTATTAAGCCAAATAAGCTTAATCCTTTATTTAGAAATCAAATAAGCTCCGAAAATGAGTTGATATAATAAGACAATATTCAAATAAGCATAAAGTTCGAACCTTTAGGGTTCTATGTTGAGTTTGACGAGTTTATAGGCTCAAATAAGCTCTCACGAGCTTATTTATAAGCTAAAATAAACAAATAAGCTTTTAGAAATTATTTCTTTACAAACATTCCACCACGACAAAACAGCTAATCTTTCCTTGTCCTCCTTTTTATAAATTTCTGACCCATACATAAACCTTTTTAGGGTTTATGTAAATTTTAAAGCTTTGATTTTTATAAAACCATTTGTACAACTAGCTTTTAAATGTAATAAGGATTAAGGAAGTACAAGTTTCATTTGGAAAAGATAAACTTACATGAACGAAGGTTTAGAAGATGATCACGACTAAAGAACACCCCGAACAATGTTCTAAATACCCAAATAAATATATAAACAAACCCCGAATATACCTTGAACCTCAAAATCTTGATCCAAAACGACAAGTGTATGTTTGTTTGTGTTTCTTGCCACGGAGGAAACCAAAGAGAGAGAGAGAGATATGGAGAAGAATTTCTTGTTTATGTGTGTTTTTAGTGAGAGAAATATTTAGTGAATGAATGAAATGAGGGGGATATATCTAGCTTTTATAGTGGTTCCAACAAAATAGGAATCCTAGGAAATTTTGAAAATATCTTGTACTAGGAGGGACCATCTAGCAAAATTTGGTGTGTGTTGGTGTGGGGGGACGCAAAAGACCAAGAGGGGAGGGAGTTTTGGTTGCAATTTACACCTTGGTACAAGCATGGAAGAATCCTATGATTTTTAGATATTTAATTTCCTTCCTAGATATATTTTTTATTACCGTTTACGATTTACACAAAAACTAAAAAATGTAAAATACTTAAAAGTAAATCCTGAAATTTTAAATATCAATCTGAAACTTATAAATGTGATGTATTCCAAAAGACTACATCAGATAACTAGCTGAAATACATCCGGTACGATTCCCAGATATACGTGGGGTAACTGCCCGGTTAAACGTAAAATTAACACAAAATCGAATAAAGTCAAACTGAAATACAAAAAGTCAACGAATACCTATGGGATATTTTTACGGGTGTTACATAATAAGGAAATGAAAGCCTTATATGTTAATGATACTTGGGAAATTACTGATTTGCCTAAGGGTAGGAAGTCCATAGGTGGAAAATGGATGTTTAAGATAAAATATAAATCTAATGGTGAAATTGAGAGATACAAGGCCAGGTATGTTGTTAAAGGATATAATCATAAGGAGGGAATATATTTTGATGAGACTTTCTCTCCTGTTGTTAAAATTATGACTATTAGATGTTTGATTAACCTAACTATGCAGAATAGTTGGCCTTTGTATTAGCTTGATGTTAATAATGCTTTCTTGTATGGTGATTTGTCTAAAATTGTGTATATGGATTTTCCTGAAGGATTTTTTAATCCTAATGATAAGAGAGTATGTAGATTGAAAAATCTCTTTATGGATTGAAACAGGCTCCTAGGCAATGTAATGCTAAGTTAACTCATACTTTAATTGAAAATGGATTCAAACAAAGTAAAAGTGATTATTCACTTTTTACTAAGTTTGAGAAAGGGAATTTTGTTGCATTATTGGTATATGTTGATGATATAATCATCACTGGGAATAATATTGATGAAACTAAAAACTTTAAAAGTTTTTTGAAAACTAAGTTTCAAATTAAAGATTTGGGTAAACTTAAATATCTTTTGGAAATTGAAGTTGTGGACACTGCCGATGGTGTTTGCCTGTCCTAAAGAAAGTATTGGTTAGACCTTCTTTCTGATTTTACGTTACTTGCTTGCAAACCTTTTGTTATTCCTCTTGATCAGAATGTTTCTATTACTAGTGAACCTACTGATGATGATCCTATTATTGATAATATAACTGAATATCAGAAGTTGATAGGAAAGCTTATCTACCTTACCCATACTAGGCCTGATATTGCTTATTCTGTTCATTGCTTAAGTCAGTTTATGCATAAACCTTTAAAGTCCCATATTAAGATTGCTCTAAAAGTACTCAAGTACTTAAAGGGTTCTCCTGGTAAGGGTATTCATATTTCTATAAACAAAAACACTTCTCTTGAAGTGTTTGTTGATGCAGATTGGGCTAAGTGTGTGGTAACTAGAAAATCTGTTATTGGCTTCTGTATTTTTCTAAATGGATCATTAGTATCTTGAAAAAGCAAAAAATAAAAAACCCTTTCTAAGTCATCTGCAGAGGCTGAATACAGAGCCATAGCCTCTGCAACTTTAGAAATTGTTTGGATCTTGAAAATTTTATAAGATTTAAATTGGGAATATTTTTTACCTGTAAAGGTTTATTATGACAGTCAAGTTGCAATTAAAATTGCAGTTAATCCTGTTTTTCATGAAAGAACTAAACATTTGGAGATTGATTTACACTTTATACGAGACAAAATTATTTCTGGTGTTATTGAAACAAAAAAGATTTCTTCTGATACGTTTTAACTAAAGGTCTTGATAAAAGTCAACATGAAAAATTGATTTCAAAAATGGGTTTGTTTGATGTTTTCCGGGCTAAAGTTAAGGGGGGGGGGATGTTAAAATATAACTTTAGTCTGGAAACTAGTCCATGGACTAACGTTGTCATTTTTAGAAGTTGTTCTGTAGGTTCCAAAGGTTTTGAGCTGTTTTTGGATATCTGAGGAAGTTGGAGGGCTGGTTCTGCTGAGTCTGGAAAGTGTTGCCGCTCTATAAAAGGAAAAGAGAGAGAGGGCAAAATTTCTTTTCCGCTCTCCTCTCTCTCTCTCAACTTATACGCTCCTCTCTCAATATTTTTGTAACCCTAATTCATTCAAGATCATCTTGATCTTATTTGTTCTGTTTCTGAGTTGTAATAGCACAATTATCAACTAGATAATTGGGTTACACCTATTGGTTTATCAGTTGTATTATGTTCTTGAATTGAAATTCAAGAACTTATTTCTACTATATTTAGCTTTTGTAAAATTTATCATAAAATGTAGCCTCATCTGCTAGATTCTTGGGGTCCTTTAAAGACTTGGTTTGCCTAAAAAGGACTACACCAAGGACTGTCACGAACAAACCAATTTTGCATAATCATATTACCACTTTGCCGCCCAGTCAAAACATCTACAAGATAACCCATAAAGAACCCAATCATTGCTGCTCGACCTACAACATGATAAATATGTCAAAAAAAACTTATCCTGAAAACCCGTACATGAGATTTAAATGCGTTCAAATATGTTTAGAAGATCTATCGAAGACTAACTAACAGTTAAGTAACTCAGTCTCAGGAAGGTGAGAATGTGTAATCCAAGCCCACCAAGGTATAATGGAGGTTCTAAATAGAACAGGCTCTTCATTTGTTGCTCCTTCAGGAAACAATTCAAAAAACTTTCTCCTCTTTGCTTCTGCAAAACCGAAAGGGTCAACATTTGACTTTATTGTAAAATTCTAGTGTTCCTTTTCATGATGATGTGTTTCTTAATAACATTATTTTGTGTATGGTGTATGATGTTTTATTTATTTAAATAGCTTATTAAAGATGCTTTACATTAAATAGAGAAACATGTATCGCAGTCTGCAGCCCATAACTTAATATATAGAGATAACTAAAGCTTGTCTGTTGATGTTATGGGAAGATTTTGTCACACTAAAAGAAAAAGTAGAACAGGTGACGAAGTTTTTCCGGAGGAAAACCCACTAAACGACAAAAGTCTGTCCGACGTGGCACAAATTCTGATAGACTTTTTAGTCAAAGTTCGATTAAGTTTTCCCGGGCGACATGTCGTCCGGGAAAGTTTTTATTAAAAAAAATAATTCACGTGAATGTTTAAGGGTTGTGATTAGTGTTAATTAACGTGTTTTAACATTTCCCGGGCGACATGTCGCCGGGGAATCTTTTTAATAATAAATTACACTCTTTTTAATATATATAAAACTGTAATTTTTTTTAATAAATACTTTCCCGGGCGACATGTCGCCCGGGAATCATTTTAATAAAAAAATATACAGTTTTTAAATCAGTATTATTTATAGAATATATTTTATAATTATATATTATTAATTAAAAAATAATTATTATATATTTGATAAATAATAACTATATAAGAAAAGCACTCCGTTTTTTCGGTTCGGTCAGGATATGCACTACCCTTCTATAGTTGAACATGATATACCGTATACTTTTTCAAGATGCACATTCGTCAAGTAACACAAAAACAAACATTCATTTAGTTAAATATTATACATACCACTTGTAGTAACACAAGCGAGGTCTAAGACCGATAATCATACGTGAGTTACAAACAGACACTTAAACATATTAGACTGATAATCATACGAGACTTACAAACAGACACTTAAAGCATACGAATTACATTCCAAATGACAAACTACTCCAAATCAAGTTTTCCCATGTCATTGTAAACTTCGTGAAGTAGTGCAGCTGAATTAAGTGTGTGTTGTTCCGGATTCTTATACATTTCTAACATTGCCTCGAGTACCGTTATCTTATCAAGCAAGTGCTTGCAGTTTGAGCACTCTGCATTTCTTAAAGCTCCTGGAGAATAAATTAGAGTCGATGATGATCCTGGAGAATAAATTGGAGTCGTTGAAGCTCCTGGAGAATAAATTGGAGTCGATGAAGATCCTGGAGAATGAATTGGAGTCGTTGAAGCTCCAGGAGAACCAACCAGGAGACGGACTCGTTCCTCTTTCCATAAAAAAAATTACATCCGAAAATGTTTTGGAGGGAGAATTTGGCGGGAGTATTTGGCTACAGGAGGAATTGGCGGGAGATTGAACGTCTAATGCACAACGATAACACATTGACTCATACGTTGAACGTCTAATGTACAACGACAACACACCGAGTCATCCGTTGAACGTCTAATGTACAACGACATCATATCCAGTCATCCGTTGAACGTCTAATGTACAACGATAACATATCGACTCATCCGTTGAACGTCTAATGTACAACGATAACACATTGACTCATACGTTGAACGTCTAATGTACAACAATACCATATCGACTCATCCGTTGAACGCCTAATGTATAACGATACCATATCGACTCATCCATTGAACGTCTAATATATAACCATAGCAGCTTGACTCATTAGTTGAACGTCTAATGTATAACCATAGCATATTGACTCATTTATTGAATGCCTAACGTATAACCATAGCACATCGACTCATCCGCTGAATGCCTAATGTATAACCATAGCATATCGACTCATCCGTTGAACGTCTAATGAACAACGATTCCATATCGACTCATCCGTTGAACATGTAATGTATAACCATAGCATATCGACTCATCCGTTAAACGCCTAATGTATAACCATAGCATATCGACTCATCCGTTGAACGCCTAAGGTATAACCATAGCATCTCGACTCATCCGTTGAACATCTAATGTACAACGATGCCATATCGACTCATCCGTTGAACGTCTAATCTACAACTATAGCATCTCGACTCATCAGTTAAACGTCTAATGTACAACGATACCATATCGACTCTTCCTTTGAACACCTAATGTACAACGATACCATATTGACTCATCCGTTGAACGTCTAATGTACAACCATAGCATCTCGACTCATCTATTGAACGTCTAATGTACAATGATACCATATCGACTCATCCGTTGAACGCCTAATGTACAACGATACCATATCGACTCATCCGTTGAACGTCTAATGTACAACGATACCATATCGACTCATCCGTTGAACGCCTAATGTATAACGATACCATATCGACTAATCCGTTGAACACCTAATGTATAACGATACCATCTAGACTCATTTGTTAAATGTCTAATGTATAACCATAGCATCTCGACTCATCCGTTGAACGCCTAATGTATAACCATAGCATATCAACACATCCGTTGAACTCCTAATGTATAACCATAGCATCTTGACTCATTCGTTGAACGTCTAATGTATAATCATAGCATCTGGACTCATCCTTTGAACGTGTAATGTATAACCATAGCATATCGACTCATCCGTTGAACGCCTAATGTATAACCATAGAATATCTACTCATCTGTTGAACGCCTAATGTATAACCATAGCATCTCTACTCATCCGTTGAACGTCTAATGTACAACAATACCATATCGACTCATTCGTTGAACGCCTAATGTATAACCATAGAATATCTACTCATCTGTTGAACGCCTAATGTATAACCATAGCATCTCTACTCATCCGTTGAACGTCTAATGTACAACAATACCATATCGACTCATTCGTTGAACGCCTAATGTATAACGATACCATATCGACTCATCCGTTGAACATCTTTTGTATAACCATAGCATCTCAACTCATCATTTGAACGTCTAATGTATAACCATAGCATATTGACTCATCCGTTGAATGCCTAACGTATAATCATAGCACATTGACTCATCCGTTGAATGCCTATTGTATAACCATTTCATCTCGACTCATCCGTTGAACGTGTAATGTATAACCATAGCATATTGACTCATCCGTTAAACGCCTAATGTATAACCATAGCATCTCGACTCATTCGTTGAACGTCTAATGTATAATCCTAGCATCTCGACTCATCCTTAGAACATGTAATGTATAACCATAGCATATCGACTCATCCGTTGAACGCCTAATGTATAACCATAGCATATCGACTCATCCGTTTAAAGCCTAATGTATAACCATAGCATCTCGACTTATCTGTTGAACGTCTAATGTATAGCAATACCATATCGACTCATCCGTTGAACGCCTAATGTATAACGATACCATATCGACTCATCCATTGAACGTCTAATGTATAACCATAGCAGCTCGACTCATCAGTTGAACGTCTAATGTATAACCATAGCATATTGACTCATTTGTTGAATGCCTAACGTATAACCATAGTATATCGACTGATCCGTTGAATGCCTAATATATAACCATAGCATCTCGACTCATCCGTTGAACGTCTAATGTACACCGATACCATATCGACTCATCTGTTGAACATTTAATGTATAACCATAGCATATCGACTCATCCGTTAAACGCCTAATGTATAACCATATAATATCAACTCATACGTTGAACGCCTAAGGTATAACCATAGCATCTCGACTCATCCGTTGAACGTCTAATGTACAACGATGCCATATCGACTCATCCGTTGAACGTCTAATGTATAACTATAGCATCTCGACTCATCTGTTGAACGTCTAATGTACAACGATACCATATCGACTCTTCTGTTGAACACCTAATGTACAACGATACCATATTGAATCATCCGTTGAACGTCTAATGTACAACCATAGCATCTTGACTCATCCGTTGAACGTCTAATGTACAACGATACCATATCGACTCATCCGTTGAACGCCTAACGTATAACGATACCATATCGACTCATCCGTTGAATGTCTAATGTACAATGATACCATATCGACTCATCCGTTGAACGCCTAATGTACAACGATACCATATCTACTCATCCGTTGAACGTCTAATGTACAACCATAGCATCTCGACTCATCCGTTGAACGTCTAATGTACAACGATACCATATCGACTCATCCGTTGAACGCCTAATGTACAACGATACCATATCGACTCATCCGTTGAACGTCTAATGTACAACCATAGCATCTCGACTCATCCGTTGAACGTCTAATGTACAACGATACCATATCGACTCATCCGTTGAACGCCTAATGTAAAATGATACCATATCGACTCATCCGTTGAACGTCTAATGTACAATCATAGCATCTTGACTCATCCATTGAACGTCTAATGTACAACCATAGCATCTCGACTCATCCGTTGAACGCCTAATGTAAAATGATACCATATCGACTCATCCGTTGAATGTCTAATGTACAACCATAGCATATCGACTCATCCG